>SDVV010005416.1:0-19243 GCA_016164225.1 Gammarus roeselii | reverse complement strand
TTAAAAATACGACTGGAAAACTTGGGTTCGGCTATGACGTCAAGGCGGACATGTGTAGAGAGCGTGCGAATTTCCGCCTTAGAATCGGACTGTCTTCTGTATTCAGTGGACTGTGCTTTGAGACTGCTTTATTTATCAGTGACGACGATGTTGCCATGTCTTCATCTCCGTAGGGCAATGGAGAAACAGACTACCAAAACACTCAAGATGGCCTCTGGGTTACTCATCTCTGATGGCCATCATCTGATTTACATGACATGCTACGCTGGTGCATACTGCTCGCCTGTTCACCGGAGGCCAACGGAGCACTTGAGCGTTGTGGACACCGTAGTAGATCACGACGATGTGCTCCGATCCACTACCATGTACTTCCATGTACTACAATAATCGCGGGAGATACGCTCTTGATTTTTAATTGGGATAGAATGAAGCGATCGAGGAGGATTGGTCGACACGAACCATATAGGAAGAAGCGATCGAGGAGGAGGGGTCATCAAGGATTCAGGTTTGGGCTCTTGAGCTGCTACTTGTAAAGCATTTTAATTTTAATGACATAAGACAGGTGATCGTCAATTTATATGGGTTATTGAGAGCGTTGGTAATTGTTGTTTGATACTAGGAAGCAAATTTTTATCACTCTATTTGCTCCAGCGATGAAATTAATAAGGTTAATTCTGAGTGGTAAGCAGTGACTGATTTATTTAAATAAATAATTTTCTTCCTTGACGCGTATTAACAAAAGCACTTGTTATTTGCGTGTTCAAGTGACCTGTCGGGTAGACGCGATTGAAATCATTTCCGTTGTCAGTGGGTACAGGTGGCGCTGTGAAGCTTGATTCAGCTTTTTTTAAGACTGCAGGAGCAATAAACTGTTGTACGAACTCTGAAAATGCTGATAAACTGATCATGAAACAATCCTGTACCTTTTGAAATATCATGAAGTGCGTTTCGATCATGTTGCAATGCGTGATCACATAATATTCGAATCGATTGTGGTGTTCCCTCTTACTCATGGGAGCCAGTGAGGTGCTAGACATTTATGCCCCTGCCCTCCCTCACAGTCCCTTAAACCGCAAACATCGCCGGACCGAGTGCCTTCTTCAGCTCCCCCACTCCTTCCTCCCTCCCTCACACTCTCACCATACAAGGCTGTGCTCAGCCCGTCTTCTCGTTGACACTCGACTTAGGCTATTGCAACATACAAACAATGCAAATGGTGTGGGGATCAGATCCGGTGACACTTCCAAGAGTTCGTGTCTTCTTGATGTTGTCAGCTGTCAAGGGAATTGGAATTTATTCATCTAATCCAAAGAACAGGAAGCTGAATGTGTAATCAGAAGAATTATTTCTAGAAAATTCAGGTATTGATTTAGTGTGTAACTTAGAGTCTAATTAAATTTCGGAGAACACCTGAACACCACGAGGCGACATGTGAACAAATGATTATTCCTTATCTGTTCCTTCTTAAACGCTTCCCAGCTTGACTGACTTTGAAAACCCACCCAGCTGCAGAATTGAGCCACATCTTTTTCCACCTTTTGATATTTTCTCATTGCTATAGCATTACGTATTTTTTACTACACGATATCCCGTCCTTCTAACTTCTTGATTGTTATTTTTTCTAGGTGTCGAGTACCTTTTCCTCACAAGTTTTCGCTAATTTTTTTCATGCTATTTATGACATATTGGCTTTAATATACAATGCTCCAAAAACCCGATTTTTTTCGTATGATATTTTTAAATACTAGCTTAGCTGTATTTTTAAACTAGCGCACGGGACCAATTTTTCTGTCAATGAGCCGTCATGACTAAAGCCAATTCTCTTTAGTTATGTTTTATGCTCATGTCTTCCACTTCGCTTACCAGCTACTGTCAAGAACTGAGGGACTGTGCCTGGGAGTCCTTGTCAAGCACGCTCATTTTCGTCTTTATTAATAAAGGATATTATTTCGATTTGGTCATGATAACTTTCGAAGATTACCTTGTTTTCTTCAATTTGGCTCTTGTTGATGCAATTCCTGTTTATATGAAGGAAATTAGTTCTTAAAAATCGATAGCACCAAGAATTTTCTCAGAGTAGAGGGGATGTCGTGACAGAGGTATTCGCGCAGCCATGCAGTATTTGAACTCACCTGTATCTGGATGCTTGTTTGGATGTGAATAATGTAAACATGTAGGATTTATCTTCTAAGAACTGAACAGAACATATTACGTGATGTCGAGCGGGGAGCCGGAATCGGGCGGTTAGTGTGGGATTTACCATCTTTTCATCCTATTAACAGATTTTTAAAATGTTTCTTTTTCTGCTTCAAACTGGTTGCATACAAACCTATACTGAGTAAAATGAATGAAAATCCATTTTGAGCTGTAACAAATTTGTCAGTATCTTTTGATCAGCCGTCAACTTGTCCTGCATGACGACATTCCTTCTCCTAAAGTTGGTCATGTTACACTGAGGGGCAGAATTATAACACACACTGTACCTCTAGGTAAGTCCAAACACAATTAGTATACTTATTGCATAATGTCTGAATATGATCGTGTATCTTATTTTGTATTCGTTAGTTGAAGGTAATTTTTGGTCATGTAACGCCAGTATAAAAAAAACGTCTCCGAGAGGCTTACAGCTGTTGTGAGAACTTCAACGTACTCATTTGTTCCATAAAACCAGCAAACCTGATGTGTAAGCAAATACCTAGCTCGATAAAATCATCCAATGCATTTAATGTGTATTATTTATTTAATGTATACTTTGTGAAATGACAGAAGGAACAAGGCATCTGGCGAATAAATGATTGTATTATTATTTCCCATTATTGCGTTTGTTTACTTCCGGGCCTTGCTCCCACTGGTGGATATTATGTTGCCCTGCCCATACGTATAATCAATATACATTCAACTTCCTTCTCCTTATTTGGCCAAATCAGACGGAGCAAAACTCACCTCAAGAATTATTTTTTGGTGGTGGCAAGAAAGCCACAGAATGGTCCATCGGTCCATCGGTCCATCGGTCCATCGGTCCATCGGACCATCGGTCCATCGGTCCATCGGTCCAGTGGTCCATCGGTGTAGATGGACACCTTTTCACGCACAACGCAGTTGTTGTTCACGCATAATGCAGATGCTGGTCCCGCCGACTTGGTGAGTGTACATTAGCCTGAGCTCGACATATCTTGATATACACATTTGTGGTTCTTATAATGTTGTTCGTCAGATGAAGGGATGGAATTGGTGGAGTCAATTATGGTCGGACGTTTTACAGGCGTTATTCCCATTAAAATGCATGTTATCGTAATTACTAATCTTGCAGAGGCAGAGGTCATTACCCTTGGCTCGAACGGGCTATCGTTATGCGAAATGGTCGGTTATTCGTACCGCTGGTGACGGTGCTGGAAGAGTTCATCCTATTATAACTATTTCCGTTGTATTGAATGTGGTGTAAAATTGAATATTGTTTCGCTGTTAACAAGTAAAGCACTGACGTTTGAAGTAACAGCGGCATCAATATGTTTGAGGTGTTGACGGGTTCGCAAAAGCTGGAGTAAAAAACGCACGATAGGTTGAGGCCTACCAATGAATTATTCAGACATACAGTAAGATTCAATTGATGTTCATATTCAATGGTTTTAAAACCCTATGAACATTTTTTTCCAGAACTTTTGACTAACGCCTATCAGTATGCGCGCCAGGGCGCCTTTCATGGAAATTGCATTAGTTCATCAACAATGGAACAGATTCGTGTCGGAAGGGGGGGGGGCGGTAGCTGTAATTTGATTTCCTAGAATAAATATATGCAAATGAATGCATTCAGTGCAGGAATTGGATATTACCTCCATTTACACGTATGTGAACGCAGACAAGGAGTTCAAATTACTAATTATTTTCGAATTTAAAGGTACATCAAGTCTATACAGGATCTTTTCGTTTCCATATTACAGATACGCAAACTAATTGTCATTCACGCATTTAATAAATATTATTATATTCAACACAAAATGACAGTAATGAGATCAGATGTTTCCTCTGCGGAACATGAAACGGAATCACGTATGAAAATGGCAAGCATTTTAATTTGACCCCATCATTATGGTTATAGTTTGAAGGAGCGGCACTATTCATAGTCGAATCCTCTTACAAACAAACATCAATGACAAACAATTAGATAAACGGCCTGCTATCGCATTAAGGCTTGTGAGATGGCAAGCCATTGCTACGGGTCTATGAGGAGTGTGCAAGGAAGACAATGAAAACATAATGGTCAGCTTTATGTTCTCATTCAGGAACCGTCCACATTCGACAACTTTCCATGTATGCATTTTATATTGTGTTAGGATAAAACTGATGAATATCTGTTAATCTGCTGCTAAAGAGAACCAGGTTAGAGAGACGTGCAATAAGTTCAACAAAATATATAGAAGATTACCATTTCAAATCTTGTTTTGACCAAAATTCATCGGATTGGTAAATAGGTGATGTACTCTCGGTTTTAATAATAGAGACCTTATTTGTAATTTCACGTCTTATTTAAATTTCATATAAGTCAAATTGAATGTAGTTAGGTAAGTTTTTACGGTGATATATCAACAGCCAAGCGTCTGGAGGAAATGTAAATGTGTAAATACATACAAAATAAGGTCTCCATCTTCGTAACCGATAGTACTATTGACTGCAAAGAGAGCAAACTTATTTCGATTTTTTGCTCTTTGTTTCCGACTTCCCTGCACCGAGATTGTACGTTTTAAAATATGAATTTACACATGTGCATTCCCTCCGGGTTTTGAGCTGTTAACATACAATCATAAAAGCTGATATAACTACGTACAATTTGATTTAAATGAAGTTTAACTAACACATGAATTTTACATGGATAGCATTTTCAGACGGAATGCTATTTTCTGAACTATAGGAGAATTGGAATTTCTTCCATTTCCGTAACTTGATCTTTTAACATGCATTAGTTGTTGGTCGTATCGAATATTATTTCTGCTGAGCATCCATCCATTTTTTTTTAGTCTATCATTGATATAAACGCTACAACCAGCTTAACTAGAATCATAGAAAAGGTTTGGAAAGTAGAGGGAAAATTGTCATCGTTATAATAATTGGTAGTTTACAAGTGTAGGAAGACAACAACAGGCCTATTGGCCCAAAGTAGGTGACCTTTTCAAAGCAAGAGGGTTAGTTATGTAGTAAAACGTCTAAGGTGCCTATTGGCCCAAACTAGATTGCCTCTTGATAGGAAGAGGATTAGTTCTGAAGTAGAACGTCTAAGAGAGCTTCGCTTGCCATTTCTGTTTCTTTATAACAACAGGAACGGGAACAGTTTAGCTATTTATCGGCGATTTATGTACAACTTATTTAGCCGCGACTTAAACGTTTCGATTGTATCAGTGATATACAGGATCACAGGCTGTTTTCTGACAAGAAGTTGTCAGAAAACATGGAGAAGATCATAATCATGAATCATGGAGAAGATCATAATCATGGAGAAGATCATAATCATGAAGATAAAGAAATTAGATCACGTTTACAAGTGTTTACAAGTCTAGGAAGACAACAGCAGGCCTATTGGCCCAAACTAGGTTGCCTTTTGGTAGCAAGTGTTAGTTCTGGAGTAGAACGTCTAAGAGGCCTATTGGCCCAAACTAGGTTGCCTTTTGGTGGCAAGAGGATTAGTTTTGAAGTAGAACGTCTATGAGAGCTTCATGTGCCATTTCTAATTTCTTTATTACAACAGGAAATGGAACGGTTTAGCTATTTATCGGCGATTTATGTAGAACTTATCGAGCCGCGACTTAAACGTTTCGATTGTATTGCTGTTTACAACCTTTGCTGGAAGTTTTTTCCATTCTTCGACAACTCTATACGTGAAGAAATTGCGCGTGATGTCGAGTGAGAAACGTATCCCAACGATTTTGCATCCATTTTTCCTAGTCACTCCGTTTGTACCTAGAGTGAAAAGGCTCGCTCGGTCGACGTTTTGTTTACCCTTCATAATCTTCCACACTTCTATCATGTCACCTCTGACTCGACGTTTCTCTAACGAATAAAGATAGAGTTCACGCAGCCTGTCTTTGTACGATTTATTCCGAAGCGAGGGAATGAGTTTGGTAGATCTACGCTGAACCTTTTCAAGTTTAATAACGTCTGTATATGGAATGGAGATAAGAATTGAACAGCATTCTCGAGATGCGGTCTAACAAATGCATTAAATAACGTGTGCATACTGTGTTGGTTTTTGAACGAGATAGTTCAAGATATCATACCTAGCATTTTGTTGCCTTCCTTGGCAGCATCGTTACATTGCTTGCTGCTGTTCAAGTCGTTACTAATGATGAAACCTAAATCTCTCTCTCTTCTGTGACGGGAATGAGTTTCTTGCCAGAGATTGAATATTCGTGCTTGGGGTTATGAGGACTTTTTTGCATTACTTTGCAATTGTCTACATTAAATTTAATTTGCCACTTTTCTGACCAATGAACAATTTGTTCAAATTTAGTTGGAACTGCTGACACTACAGTTCAATTTGCAATTTTTTCTGATCTTAGTATCGTCTGCAAACTTGCTCATGTTTGAGAGTACGTTGCTATCGAGATCGTTGATGAATATTATGAAAAGAAATAGACCTAACACGGATCCTTGAGGCACGCCGCTTTTAAGATTGCCCCAGGGGAAGGAAGCTCCGTTAGGTACAACTCGCTGCCGTTTGTCCGTAAGCCAGCATTTCATCCAGTTGTTAAGCTCGCCTCGAATACCGATGCTCTGCAATTTACTAATTAGGCGCTTGTGGGGGACTTTATCAAAGGCCTTTTGAAAGTCAAGGTAAATGATATCGATTAGAGATTTTATGTCATCGATTTCGATTTTATTAATGAAAAAGAGTAGCATATTCGTAAGACAAGAACGGTTGTGTCTAAAGTCATGCTTGGAGTTGTCAATCAATTTGTTTGATCCTAAGAATTTTTGTAGTTTTATACGTTACTAAACTTTCCATCAACTTTGCGATGGCTGAGGTGAGACTAATTGGACGGTAGTTGCCGGGACACATTTGTCCCTTTATTTGAAAAATTGGGGTAACATTGGCCTCTTTCCATTCAGAGGGGCAGGTGTCATTTGCGAAAAATTGGGTGAAGCTGTTTTATAAGTGTTCGGCGATTCCGTTTCTAGTCTTTTTTAGAATTCTGGGGTAAATTTGGTCTGGACCTGGAAATTTGGTGACTTTCAATTTATCTATGTATTTCATAACTTCGGTTGGGGGAGAATTCACTGTGGTGAGGGCCTCAATTCGTTTCGCCGTATGATATCCTCAGGATTAGGAATATCCTGGTTCTCTAACGTAAATACAGAACAAATATATTCGTCAAGTGGAACACTCATAATGGTGTCGTCCGTTTCTAGCTCAACAACATCGTTCTCGAGAGGACCTATCACAGATTTTGATTTTTTTTTGCTCGGATTATAACAAACAAATTGTTTCTGAATATTTTGGCATTTGCAGCAATTTAATGTATATAATCTTTAGATCTCGTCTGCTAACTTTGTATTCATGTTTTGCTACGTCGTCATGTGGATGTCTCTGATTTATCGAATGCTTTGCTTTCTTTTGTGAATAAAGGCGCTGCAATTCTCCTTTCTAGTACTTGTGCTGATAGACTGTTGCTCGCCTGTTTTTGCGCGGGATATGTTCATGTTTGATATTTTTAAGTGCAGTCAAGATATAGTCAAGCGATTGATTGCCATCTTGTCCGAGGGTTATATTCGCTGATTCCATTGACTCTCTTAAGCCATCAAAATTAGCTAATCTGAAGTTAGGGACTTTATCGCAGTTTGTTGATGTTTTCAACTCGAGCTCAATCATAAAACGGATACAGTTGTGGTCACTACTTCCGAGAGGTTCGACTACTTCGACGTTCGTGACATGACAGTCGCTTGCACTAAACAGGAGATCAAGAATGTGCTACCTCTTGTAGGTGTCTTCACCATTTGGGTCATGAACTTATCGTCGGCAAAATCAATCAGACGTTGACCGGTGGCAGTGCATTCGTCTGATTCTCAATCAATGTCGGGGATATTGAAGTCGCCACGCACAATACTTTGTTGTGTTGTGACAAAATCGACGAGGGTGTTGTAAAGATCGATATCATCTGCAACCTTGCTTTCATAGGGGCAGTAGACACGATTGATTTGACAATTTATATGTTTACCGACTACTATGTCGTGCCTGTTGTTTGGAATGGTGACTTCTAATCTTTGCAGAGTGTTTTTCACGAGAAAAAGCACTCCTCCGGAGTCTCGATCTTTGTGAAATAGTGAGTAACCGGGAGGAGTAAATTCGCCTAAATAATGCCTGGTGTTCAATTTCATACACGATTCTGTGATTGCTATTATGTCGATACTTTCATTCAATGCAGGGATAATTAGTTCTTTGATTTTGTCCCTGAGACTTCTAGCATTCACGTAGTAACATTTAAGAATACCGTTAGTCACATGTACGACTGCCAATGTATACGTTTTCTTATCTTTGTTGATTGCAATTTCATATCATTTGGCAAACAAACACTCCTGTGGTACTTTCCTCGATGGTTCCTCGTGTTTCTTCTCCCGTGATGCCCTACATTTCTAGGTTTCCTCAGCTTTCTGCTATTGGTGCCACCATTCCTGATAGGAACCAGGGCTGGGCAAACACATTTGGCGGCGGAACACTTCGTTAATACGACGGAGTCATGGACCGATCTCTGGGTATAGATTTTTTTTTAGAATAAGGTGAAGCAGTTCGGGAGCAGATGTGAGTGGGCGTCGTGCGATGTACGAGAAAAGCATCCAAACACATGATAATTTTCTGACGTCATCTGATTTATAAAATTATATAGAGAGAGGCAGAACAAGAGATATCTATATCTATACACGGAAACGTATGTTACAGATATCACGTACATGGTCGGTGATAAAGGTCAAAACTTTTTAGCTTCAATTAATAGAAGCATAAATTTAGTTTACATAATTTGAGCTCTTTTATCGATGTACGATTTGAAAATTTACTCAATCAACAACAAATAGCTTTCAGCCAGCCCTCTACAATAATAACCCGTTTTAATTGTATTAACTCCGATCAATGTATGCACGTAGAGTTTCAGAACACCCTTTAAGTATTCACTAACGGTGATACGTTGATATCATAACTAAATTTTCATATGGCATAGATACTTTGCTCACACTGAGAGAAATCAATTTATTTAGATAGTTCCATTTTTCTCCGTTGAAAAGCGTTTAGATAGAACCATTTAAGCAGATCAATAATAATAAGTAAAACACACTAAGAAAATCACTCATCCTGGTAATAGTTATCATACTCTTGTTTGAGTGAAGATCTGTCCCGAACAATGCCAGGCTTGTTGGAGGGTGGTATTGCCTCCACTAATCCTTCGTTAGCAGTAATAAGGACGACCGGACCTGTTGCGCTCCCATGAGAGGGTTTGCCATTCATCAGAGGGTGCTTGGATATCGGACCAATGGGAGATAATTTCACAATGGCGGATTTTTGTTGGCCGAATTGTGTCTGAAACATTGTTTACCGGTGGTGAGATACATTGTTTACCGGTGGTGGGAAACAAAATATGAAATCATGGTTGAGCGAATTACTTGATAAGCAGAGAATGTTACAAATACATGATACACAGATAATGTTAAAATTACCTGATGAAGAGAGAATATTACAACAAATATTGATTGGGTGCTCAGCGACAGGTTGTAGTCGCAATGTTCTGCGTAGATATTTTTTATCGGTGTTATCGATCGGATTTAGGCTCATTCGCTGCAAACATACGCTTCTAAATATTTTATAAGATCCTAACATTATTTCATTCGCATGTTTTGTTACATCACTTTGTATTGTTGCACTTAAAATATGATCCATTAACTTGCCCAACATCAACATTTACGGAGGTGTATTTGCACGTCACGACAAATTAGGGCCTCAACAACAAACAACAATATATTTTGTATGTTCCCAAATTAACAAATAGGCAAACTTCAGAACTTCCAATTTGAACAGAGGGAAAATTTATAATGTTTTTTCTGTTTAATAAATCTCAGAGAGGAACTAATTATCCTGTGCGTCAGAATATTACTAATATTTCACGGATTTTCCTCCCCGGCGAGCTTAATATCGCGATAAGTTTCCAGGGAGCTCGTCTTTCTCTTTTTTTGTTCAACGTCGCAATATACTTCAATGTCGAGTATTTTGCCGCTGGAATGGCGGCGCTCCCTCAAATATGGTCGTGTCTCCTGTTGCAGATGAGATCTCTCTGCATCCTTCCATATTTTTAAAATGTTAAGTCGACAGAAGTTATTCTTGCCGATATCATATGGCAAAAAATAAAATCCAATACAATTCAAATGAATTGTATTGAATTCTGTTTTTGTGCGTCTGTAAATTACATACGTAATTTAAATAAAGCAATTTTTACGTTGGAAACCCAAGAAAAACTTATTATGTATTTATCTGGAGTGTATTCTGATCAACCGACAATACATTTTTTTTCTCAATCATTACAATCACTTTAAATAACGTGTGTTAGTTGAATCATCTTGATATCTTCCTCGCGAGCCTCAATTTGAGATAAGGGTGACAGGAAAAATACAAGCTCATCAAATATTCATTTCGAATCTCTTTCGTGCTCTCGATTCGGTGATGTCTGAAGACGACGATCTTTGTTCTATGAGTTGTATTTAGGGAACAGATATTAACCGACGTCGCATTGTTTGGAGGCAAGTAGTAGCAAGATCGTAGTTGACCTTTTGAAATTAAATTCTGATCTTCCCTGGTTATATTGGTAATTTTTTTTCTTTGTATACTCCTGAAGATTCGGTACAGATGATCACTATCTTATGGATGATCATGGGAAAGAATACATGTTTTTTTTTTGGTTTAAAACGAAACCGATGAACGATTTTATCAATGATTATGATCAAAAAATATCCTGTATGGAACTACGATGTAAGTGTGAGTTGAACTTACGACCTTTCTAGTAATTTCCCCAAATAGTTAACTTGTAATTTAACATATGTTATTTTCAAATCATAGTCGTCATTATCACTAATGAATTATTTCAAGCAGAGATACCCCCAATATTTAAAAGCACGGCATCACAATCTATACAATTTGGTAGCACTTGTGTTTGTTGGGGGGGAAGTACTGCATATCCGATATTGACCAAAGGATATGGGTGCGAACCCTCATACAATTTATGAACATTCCCATCAAGGCCGTGGAGAGAAAGAAGGCAGATCTCGAGTTAAAACGGTCCTCTACCGCGAAGTTATCTTCTACCGCGAAGCTAAACAAAATATATATCCTAGAGGGCAGTGATGATTGCAACAAAATATATTGATTTCAGGCATTTCAAATCTCCATGTGATGTAATAAGAACGCATTATAAATGAATAACAGGTAGGAATAAGAAAGGACACGCCGGTAATAAAATGCTTGAAATGCAAAAGAAAATCTAACATACCTCTTTTACATTTGATAACAACATTTATGAAAGCATAGTTTTACATGAACTAATAATTTTCAAATTATTTCCAATCAATTTCGTTAATTTAACTAAGCAATAATTTTTATACTATAATTTATTTTTATCCACATGCAACAGTGATATAAATTGGCCAAATGTAATGATATTGACAGAATTTGTGGGATTGACTCAACAAAATCTTATTCCAAAGGTGCATCCCCAGATATACATTACATCCCGGACCATTTCAATTTGTCAACCACAACCATTATATGGATAATACATAACACAATTTGACTGTTGCAGATGACCCATTTTCCCTTCAATCGATAATAACTTCCGGGAAAAAATTCCGGTTACTCCTCTGCCAGTAGCTGCCAATCTCACCCCTGCCTCTCCAATCTGCAACAAAAGACCGGCGGAGTTGATCGCATTGATAGTTTGGTTTAGACTTAAATAATCAAACTCCACAAATAAGATTAATGAAATACTACTTCCATGTATGTGTTGAGCTGAAGTGTCTCGAAGTATCGACGTTGCTCATAATACATTTTTATAAAGGTAATGAACCTCAAAGGGTGTGAACAAATCATGATTATATTGATAACATATTTTTGTTAACAATTTGTTCGAAATTTTTGGATCATCTTCCGTTAGCGAACAATGAATATATTATTCCAAGCAAAATATCTGAACTTTGTACAACTGAAGGCAACAAAAACTATACAAGGATTTTGCTCGTGACAGATTTAGATTTTCGAACTAAAAAATTGGGGGGAGGAGGCGGGTTTTCGTGACTCCTGTCAAACAACACGTTAAAAATTATTTGCAGCAGTTAAATCAAAATAAAAACGTCATTCGATTCAGTCTTGAGACTTCTGTTTTTAAACGGAAAATAATAAAAAGTCATTTTTATTTGTGTAGCGCATTCTGTAACGATTATAACTATCTCGATCAGCAGTCTTCCTCGGACACTGCGGAGATCATTTGATTTATTTTCAATAATTGTAATTCGGCAGATTTTGATGAATCGTTTCTTCAACGTAATCAAATTCGATAATTTCCTCGTAAAATGTTTGTTTTGTAGTATATCTGGTTTCGACTTATGTGAATGCAATTTTATCAGTGAGTTACCAACTAAACAAAGTATAAATTCTATACATAGTTCTTTTTCCGTGCGCTGTAAGACCCGTATCCTACGACTCCATTTATTTACGTAGGATTTTGTTAGTCTTATCCATGAATTTCCAACCCACCCCTCCCACCAAATCCCAGGTTTGAATAGAGCACGTACAAGAGTGCCTTTAGGACCCAAGAACACAATTCTCCGCAACAGTAATGGTCCCTTTCATACTATGGAAACATTGTACATTCTACGGACTTTCCAATTGTTAAATGCGCATTTCAATGTCACTGTTTTACATTTCTGGATATGCGATTTACAGAACGAAATACATAAGAGACGCAATAGCGAGGTTTACTGAATTAGCATCAGCATGTAAAAAACGCGTTTTCGGGGGGAAAAGTGCGTACAACCTAAAAAGTTGTCGATGAAGCTTTGCATTGGCATATGGTTAATTACTACAAAATTATATATAAAGGTTCATCACTGTTAACTGCAAGTTGTTAACTGTAGAAACGATTAATCACTGTTACTAGTTATTTGTACCACAGTATGAAGTGCAATTGCATTACCTACTGAAACTGCGACGTAATTCGTAAGCGGTAGCCAAATGACCCAACAATTCATGTTCCAAAATAATAGCAGTTGCTGACTCAAAATTGCACAGCATTAAAAATTTACGGTGTTTTGTATAACGGATCCGAACTTTCATCAAATGGGTGTTCGAAGTGATTGCATACAGTATTTTCCGTTTGCTGTTTAGCTAAAAATCGTTTGAGACGAAGAATCAGTTTCGGAATTGTTGTCCGTTCCCTTTTACGAGATGTCTTTCTGCCAGCCAGCGGAGGCAACAGATCACACCCTGACAGGGACAAATTGCGCTGCCGGTCGTTCGACAGAGGTAATGAGGTCCGTCGTCTTGAGCAGAACTCAATTAGCCTCGTCTATGGTCTCTGCCTGGCAAGATTAGCCTCATCTATGGTCTCTGTCTGGCAAGATTAGCCTCATCTATGGTCTCTGTCTGATAAGATTCGCCTCATCTATGGTCTCTGTCTAGGAAGATTAGCCTCATCTATGGTCTCTGTCTGGTAAGATTAGCCTCATCTATGGTCTCTGTCTGATAAGATTAGCCTCATCTATGGTCTCTGTCTAGGAAGATTAGCCTCAGCTATGGTCTCTGTCTGATAAGATTAGCCTCATATATGGTCTCTGTCTAGGAAGATTAGCCTCATCTACGGTCTCTGTCTGGCTAGATTAGCCTCATCTATGGTCTCTGTGTGGCCAGGTTAGGTTAGGATAGAACAGGGAAGATGAACTGTAATTAAATGTTATCTGCAAAAAAAATGACACCGCTGCGTGAGTGGAGAAATTTGCCGATCACTCCGACCAAGAGTCACGAGTGGGTTACTACATGGCAGCGGTGGGATGACTACTTGATAACAAATACAATTATTCATTGACCGATAACGTTATGAAGTTTAATTAGTATGTTTAGAATGAGATTATCAAGTTTGACTCTCCTACCACGGATAGCGTGCTCAGTGTCTGTATCTGCTTCTGGTACGGTTAGTTGTTGGTTCAGGATTGGGCAACTCATCGTGGTTTTGTGGGCTGGTATACTGGGTGCCTCCCCTCTTTCTTACCGCCTTCCCCCATGACGCCCTCCACCGTAATAGGTAATGACTAAACATAACCATTTGTTATTAATCCTTATGATGAAAAAGCGGCATTCTTTCTGTCCTGAAGCTGTTGTAACGTTGGCTCGAATAACTTATTTTTCCTATCCGTCGTGTTTTTGATAGCAACGATAACACTGTGAACGTCTTCTCTACGAATTGTTACTACTTGATTATTGTAAAGCAAAACCAGATGCCAATGGAAGGGTATGCAAGATACAATTAATTGGTTTATTTGAATATTGTAAAAAGAATGTTACAAAGATGTTCCATGATAGATTGATATAATTAGTTTATGTACTGAATTTCGCACAATCAACTTCCCTGCTAAAAGATATCCAAATTTAATTGTTATCCATATAACCAATACCGCCGGGATACATAAATTACTTTGCAAAGTACTATTTTTAATACAGTTTCGTGATCGGAAAAATGCTCACGAACATTTTACCTCACATCTTATTTTCAAACGGTCCTATTCTTGCTCAAGGAAATTATTTAGGTATTACAAATGATCTCATGTGAGCAAAGATTCAGAATGTGGGTATGGCGACCACGTCAACCGTTGTGCCATAAATGTATGGCTGCAGATAGGTGCCTTTAACAGCCCGTCGATTTGATTACATTCATGCATTCCTAACATCAAACTGACACTTCTTAAAAGAAAGTTAGAACATTTTTTTTTTATAAATGCACAATTGTATATTACAACATCGACAGGGAACACATTGAATTCTATACAATTTGTTCATGATATTTCACATTATGTATGCGCAACAGCCTAGTAACGTTATTCCTACCAGAACACATTGATAGTGCTCAAAGTGAGTATATTTCGGTACTGACGCTAAACTGGTGAAAATCAAATCATTCCTTAGGCATTGCCTCGCATGACTTATTCGTGGCTTGGGTGGGTTGACGACGACAAAAACTATGACGTCACAACTTTTGTCTCCTCATACCATTCCAATATTTTAATGATCTGATAGTACATTTGTTTATAGCAAACGTTGGAAATGAATTTTTTTAATGGCATTACAGTCTATTAAATACACACGCAACGGAAATGATTATTCGTATCGTCCATTGAAGTTGATTTTATATAACACATAGTGCAATCGTTCCAGCAGTAGCTATTTATTTACACATTATGTGGTCTGTTTTCACATCACATTACTATGCCATTTCTTGCTACTTCTTCACAGGGTAGGACAGTAATTTATAAATAACTTTTTCGGTTAGGCCAAATCACGAGTATTATGTGTTAAAAAAGCACAGCAACTTGCTCGGATCGTTTAGAGTAGTCGTGCTTCCTTTCTCCTCTGAACGTAAATCCTTTCTAATCCAACCAGTCTCATGAATTAAGGTTTTCACTAAAATGTTCCTCCCGTATTTACCTCAGTCCCGAGATAAACCGTGCCGTATTTCTCAGGGTATTATCTTTCACGAAAACCGCCTGAAAAGACGAAGCCGAGTATAATTGCTAAACAGAGCTACAGAGAGGTTCAGGATGTGGGCATTGTTTCTCGTTCGAACAGACTAACATTGGGTACAGGTGAAGATTCTTGCTCATGTGAGGCATGTGTTGAATGAAGTTGCATAGTTGTACGATTTCAAAACTTGTATGTTTCAATGATACTTATTTGCATAACTTCATTCAAGATTCGTAATTGCGTCGTCATGTCGGGCTGATCAAGCCAGAACCAGAACACATAAGCTACTATTTATCCACTGTGCAATGTAATGCACGTGTTGTTCCGAACAGTTCGCCCATCAGTAAGCCACTAATGATCAGTAGGTATTCCTACTAATTTAGTAATCATTTGTCGTCGCATCGATCGCTCTATAAACTCCACTCTGCCTGGTCGCACTCTTCTTCCAGTATCATGGGCAGTGACTTTTTGTACCCGAGGCTGTACATAAATTGCTCCAGTTCTCCAGAAGAACCAATGGTATTATGCACTTCCATTCTGGTCCCTACTGAACCACACGTTGGAATAGTAGGTAAGGCAATGGAGCTTTAGATCGTCTCACGGAAGCACGTGAACTGCGACTTGAGCTCAACAGGGACCGCCTCAACTGATAGTCATGTCCTTTGCTCGAGGAGGAAGTTAAGCGAAGGGGAGGACGGTGGCTGGACTGTATTGTATGAGGCTTAATTGTAAAAAAGAGATCTGTCTCTACACGGCACTTTTGTCAGGCACGTTGAATCATTGAGTAGCCAGGTTTCCCTTTTCTGCTGACGAACCATTCTGGTTTGCATTTGTTTGTTCTGTCTCGCATTTGTTTGTTCTGTCTCGCAATTGTTTGTTCTTTTTCGCATTTGTTTGTTCTGTTACGCATTTGTTTGCTTGTGCAAGAACTGATTGCCTTGACTTTGAAGAGGCATGGTAAAATGTAGTTCTTGTTATTCGGTAATTGATACTCTTTCTTTAAATGGAGTATCTTCCAATAGCAATAAAAGCAATTGATCACTTAAACGCAGCACCCAATACAACTACCCTGGAAAATTATTAGTCAACTTAGCCGGCTATCAATCACTGGTAGATCTATCTAAAACGCTTCGCCGGCCAGCATCCACTTATTCAGCTATTTTAAACGTTTTGCCAGCTAGCATAAGCTGGTACAGCTGTCTTAAACTCTTCAACAGCTATCATTCACTGGTACAGCTGTCTTTAAACGCTTCGCCCTTTATGATTCACTGGTATAGCTGTCTTAAATCGATTCACCGTTTATCATAACCTGGTACAGCCATCTTAAACGGTTCGCCAATTAGCATTCAGTAGTACAGCTATCTAAAAACGCGTAGCCGGCTGGCATTCACTCCTACAGTTATCTTAAAACGCTTGCAGGCTAGCAATCACTGGTACAGCTATCATAAAACCTTCGCCGACTGGCATTCACTGGAACGCTATCTTAAACCCCCGTCGCCGGCCAGCATTCACTGGAACTGGACTCATAAAGTCGTTTTACGAGCCAGCATACATTGGAACAGCTATCTTAAAATCGCTTCACAGGCTGGCGTACATTAATGCAGGATGTATAAATATTTATTTACAACTATACTTTTATTGAGCTCCTGAAGAAATCTAACAGCGTGGACTACACATCGCAGCCTCGTCCAGCGTCTTCATTAAACGAGCGTTGTCTTCCAAAAATGCCGGAGAGACAACGCTTCTCTAATGTAACTCTGGCGTTAACGCCGACGGACGCTGCGGTCTCTAATCTTAGTTCATTAATAAGGTAATCATGAAGAGCTATAACACCAGTCCTTGACGAGCCTGTCATTGCCCACAATAATGCATCCATCCACTACATCAAAAGAGGTTCCATTTATAACTTATCATTTTGTGTTAAGGGTTATTAGTTTTCCAGTGTCGTCATCATTGGGAAATCTAATGTCAGATGAAAATATTATTATTAAGGCTGCGAAAAATAATTTCTCCAATTTGTTAATATTGCAATATTGCATTTAAAATCGGATAACAACTTTTTCTGCTGGAATTGTGGCGGACAAATTTGATTGAATGATTTCAAAACGAAAATGATTTCTTTCATCGCGAGGGGAAAATGTTGATAACAGCTTTTTCTATGCAAACTTACTTTTGAGTTAAACAGTGTCATTAAGTGTGATCTCTTCGACAGTGGATAACGTGGCTTTGTTCAGTATTCGATGGCTTTTTTTTACCGGCATAATGAAGCGTTCACTGTGATCCAACTGCATCTTTGATTGGATTCTCTAATATTAAACCACTTTGATAATCAATTCGTTACCAAATTATTATAAAAAAATGAAAATACTCCTCTGATGTGCTCCCTAAGGACCATTTGCAACAAACAGATCGTTCAAGCATGAAATTGATTCCTTATCTGGGTATTGAATATTTTATTGACAGCTCCCATGATACTGGATCAATAAAGCTCGACGGGAGCTCGACAGAGAGAATGATAGCTTATTGAAACTATAAAGTGATGACCGACAAACGAAGGTATTTGCTAATGCCTGAACGCTGTCTCAGGCAATTGTCAATGATTAGCAAGGACTGGTGGTGCAATGCTATGGGACTTGCCGTGAAGTGCTCCTTTGCGGACCGGTGGAAAATTTCGCGCGACTTGACAATTGGAGTGTTCCTTCACAGACCAGTGATGCAATGCCTTGAGACTAGCCTTGAAGAGTTCCTTCACAGACCAGTGATGCAATGCCTTGAGACTAGCCTTGAAGAGTTCCTTCACAGACCAGTGATGCAATGCCTTGAGACTAGACTTGAAGAGATCCTGCACAGACCGTTAGATCGATAACCTGAGACTTGTCTTGGAATGCTCCTTCAGAGGCCGGTGGAGAAATTCCTCTAAACTTGTTCTGCATTGCCCCCGTACAAACAGGATGAGTATGACCTTTAGACTTACCTCAGAGTACTCCTGCACACACTGATGGAGCAATGCCTTCGACTTGCCTTGCAGTGCTCCAGCTCACACTGAAAGAGAATGCATTGAGACTTGCCAGTCGGAGTGGGCCTGCAAAGGCTCTTGGAACAAGTCTTTGAGACTTAACATGAAGGGCTCCTGCAAAGGGTGTTGGAGCAATATCTTGTGCTTTTCCTTGAAGTGCTCGTACGCAGACTGGTACGGCAATGCCATGGACTTTCCTCGATGAAAACAAATTATACCCTCGCAACACTGACCCCTCATGATATCGTGAACTCGTTCATGAATGGTTCTGTTTGAGTCATCATCACTCCTGGCCATGAAGTAATACAATGCTCTACCGGAGGTATGATTTATTGCAAATACTTTCAGTTAATTACAGCTTAGAGTTTAACTGTAGTGTTCTAGTGTGGATCATCAATCAAATAAAATAACATGAATATTAGGACGCTCTAAGGAAAGCTTCTTCAACATGAGTTCGGTTTACAACGATTACATATATG
>SDVV010005415.1:0-19244 GCA_016164225.1 Gammarus roeselii | reverse complement strand
GGATGGATGGTGTGAAGCAGGCGTTGGGAAGGAGAGACATGAATGTGGAGGTGGCGAGAGAGCGTGCAATGAACAGGCGTGAGTGGATAATGGTTGTGAATGGTTGATTTTGACGCTGCTCTGATGTGCTTTCCCGCCCTTGACATACCGCTGTCGGGATGGTCGTGGGTGAGGGGGGCCCGGCCATTATGACGCGGCGGGGGTAACCAGTGAAAACTGTTGTGTCCTGCTGCTGACGACGGATCCTCGGACTACACTCGTGACCCAGAGTGTAAGTTGAGGGGGTACCGGCCGGACCCTTTAGCAGAAAAGGGCTAAGTTGTGTGAGTGTGAGCGTATGAGGGTGTGAGGTGCGCCTTGCCGTCGGCCACCCCCCTTTCTGGAGGATGCGGCCTGGTGTCTGTATCTGTACAATACCCAACATCAGGAAACAAGCTAAAGTTCTACCCATCCAGGAACCCAACGAAGTTCCTATTGATACAGCCTCATACAGACCCATTTCCCTCCTCCCAAAATCTTCGAAAATCTTGGAGACTCGTTTTAAACAAAATGAATGCACACATCCCACTCTCCTCTGCGCAACACGGTTTCAGTGCTCAAGACTCCACAACCACACGCCTCACCAATCTCACCCAGATCATCCATGACGGCCTGAACGAAAAGAAGCTAGCCAAACAAACCCTCGTATGCGCTATCTATATTAGTAAGGCCTTTGACACAGTTCCAAGACAGGTCCTCATAAACAAAATACTCAACACCCATATCCATCCAAATTACAAGAAGTGGCTTGCTAATTCACTCTCCGGTAGACTTGCACACACAGTCTACAACAATAAACCTTCTTGAATCAGTCACTTCTCCAATGGTGTCCCACAGGGATCTTTGCTTTCCCCCTCCCTTTTCAATGTCTGTATGCACGACCTGCCAATTCCAACAGAACCCAACACACACAGTCACACAACACCACAAACACGAGACCGTAGCTGCACACCTCCAGCAGTACCTAAACTCCCTAGAAGTCTGGCTGCTGGACAACAGATTGAAAGTGTCCGCGTGCAAGTCCCTCACACAGTTGACTCCGGATAGCAGTGGTAACCCGCATCTACCCCCATGTCACGCTCAACAACACCCCCATACTCCGCAGCCCCACTACAACTATCCTTAAGTAACTTATGACACGGGGATGACATGCAAGCCTCGCACAATCAATATCGGCACCAAAACTAGACCCAAACGGTACGTGTCTAGAGTACTCACTACAACCTCTCACGGTTACTATACAAGCGATTCGTCAAGCCCATAATCTCCTACGCAAACACCCCATGGTCCTCGGACCTTGCACCTACACACAATAACTTCCTGCAAAGGTTACAGAACACGGCCTTGCGGATCGCAACGGGATGTACAGAGACCACACCCATTCCGCACTTGCATGAAGAAACCAAGGTCCTCCCTCTCAAGCATCATCTTAATATGAGAGGGACCCAATTCTTCAACAAGATTTCAGACCAGGCACACATCTGCCGCAACCTACTGAACCCTCGTCCAACCAACCGACATCTGCATAACACACCGGCAACACACTTCGGTTCCCTTTACGCAACCATTCCCGAGCCAACAGATATCACATCTAAGCACAAACATATCACACACACTTCACAACTCTTGCATTAGATGAACTGAGTCAACGCGATATTGCAGAGCCATCCGCTTGGGGTGGACGTAGAGTAGTTGGGGTTGCCCAGAGGGGACAAGGTTACCTGTGTTGGGGAAACCACACGGACCTACAGTCATACCAGCATAGACTGGGTAATGTCCCTTCCGATCTCTGCTTGCGGTGCCGGGGTTCTCCCGATATGGTTGACCACGTCATGACGTAATGCCCAACCATCGCACACGGAAGGTTCCACCATAACATCCCGTCGGTGCGTGCCCCATGGGGGCACACGCGCGACAGCATCAACTACCTCATAGGCGCATGCCTAATATAAGGCCTTTCAACTACGGTTGCACCCTCAACACGAACACATCAGTGGGTCCCTGGTCCTCGGGCAATGCGCTAGCCATGGCTCCTCCAGCGCAGGGGGAGTTGGGGTTGAGCAACAATGACAAGCTTCATGCACAAGCATATATAAGGTTTTCTTCACTGTCATTTCTACTGCAAACCTCATACCTCCGACCACATTTTCCACCACGTCTCCAAATCTCACATATAGGTGTTATGTGTTGTATTGACCTCCAAAACTCTCAATACACTTGCTCAGACTAATCCACAAACGCTCCCACTCCCTCTAACCCCATTACGCTACATCGTCCGGAAGTACTCAAAAATGCCTATCTCTCTATATCTAACATGACTTTCACCCAAGTCAATCTTGAAGATACTTCCTTCCAATCTTTGCTGAAACTTACAACCAATCATCTGATAACATCACACCTCCTTGAGCTCAACCTTCCTCCCGGCCTGACTTCCTTCCACATGCCACACTAAAATCGCATTCGCTCCACCTTTCATATCTGTCTCACTCAGGGCAAACACGTTAAAACTTTTGCACCACAAATATTTCATCAATATCTCCTCTTTGCTTCATCCGTACTGCGACCACGCACATTTAGCAGCCCAGACAATAGGGTTCAAAGAGGCGTTAGCTTCTCATCCCTTTTCTGTCTACATAAGAAACATAAAATTCCTGATACTATACTTAATACTTAGATACTTGGAGTTTCTTCGCTATTAACAGCAGGTCACAGCGTGGCTGCCGCCTAGCCCACATCCGTGGGGCACTCTCCACTTGTGCTGCGGCACCATCATTTGCATGTTGTAGCCACCTTCGCCAGTCGGATCCCGGCTTGGCGTCACGGTTATGCAGGGAGTTGTCCCCACGTTGAGGTATCCAATAATTTGGGGTCGATCTGGAACACAGCTGAGGTATTTGTCCAGTCGGCTCTTCAACCTCAAAATGTTTGCTGTAGCTGACAGTTGTGGCACCTGTTTGATCTCACGTATTTCCAATGGCATTTGGTTGGATAACCGAGGTGCCCGGCAGGCGAGGCTGTTGAATGCAACTGTTTGCATTGTTTTGCCGCACATCAGTTTAGGCACTTTGAACCAACACATACTGCCAATTCTTGCCTGGTTTCTCACGGTCACTTTCGTTACAATCATTTTGTTGACATTGACAGTGTAGCCATCCAGAATTTTCCAAACGTTTATGACCATGAATCTTTCAAAACGTCTTTGGATTGAGTACAGCCTCAAGGCGTTTAATCCGTCAATAGTACATTTCCTTTACCTCGGTAATATCAGAGGTGAAGCTTCTTTGCACTGCTTCAAGTATATTCAGATCTTTCTGCTTATGTGGGATCCAGAGAGGGGAGCAATAGTCAAAGACTGGTTGGATTAGTTGTTTCCAATGAGTCAACCTTGTCCTTTTATCTCTAGCCAGAAAGGTTCTCATTGCCCAGGAACAGTCTCTGACACTGGCCTAAACCTTTGCAATTTGTTCAAGGAAAGAAGCTTTGTTTTGCATTAGTACACCTAGATCACGCAGGCTTTCTTTTTCTTCTATAGCTGTGTTATTGCTAGAATTATACAATGCTTTGGTTTTTAGGTCGGATTTTTTTCCATATCTCAGCGATTCATATTTAGATTAGTTAAATTGCATATTGTTTTCACCAGCCCACTTGAAGATTTCTTTCAGATCAGTTTGAACCTTTTCTACATCACTCAAGTCATAGACCATGCCTAGTACTCTGGTATCATCTGCAAAGCAAGAGATTGATTTATGTGGACAGATTTGGCCTAGATCATTAGCCAATATTAGGAAAACAGTGGTCCAAGCACAGTGCATTGTGGGACCCCAATAAGGGCTTTCACTCCATTTACTACCACACTTTGAGTTATGCCTTTCAGAAAGATTTTTAATCCATTTGTAAACATTTTCTTGGTTACCAGCGTTATAAAGTTTTGACAACAGTATATTGTGATCTACTTTGTCAAAGGCCTTGGCAAAATCAAGATGAATTACATCCACATTTGATCCATCACACAATGCATTTATTATTTCATCATAGTACTTCAGCAGTCTTGTCAACATGCTCCTCTTACTTCTGAAACCATGTTGCTTGAAGTTGAACCATTATTTTTTTCGAAAAAATTCGCTATTCGTCCTTTCATTACCCTTTCAAATATTTTGAGTACATGTGATGTCAAAGAAATTGGTCTGTAATTTGATGGGCTTGTGAGACTACCTCCTTTTGCTAGCACGAAGATGACATGTTCCAGGGCCTGTGGATTATGGGAAATGTCCCAAGACTTCTGTCACAACATTTGTAGGGGTCTTGACAGTACCTGTTTGCATTGTTTCAATAGAACAGTTGGGATGTCGTCTAGTCCGAATGCACTATTGCTACTTATGTCATCAATAGCTTTTGTAATTTCACAGATGTCTATGTTAAGATTAGTCAATGAAAATTCGAAAGCAATTTCAGGATTTGTATGAGTAAGCATTGGAATACTGAATACCCCTCTGTCTCTCACTCAACAACTCGCTCATTGCTTTGTTTTCGTCTACCAGTTGACCGGATTCATCAATTAATGGGCCAGTATTAGTTTTAGAGGTTGAACATTTGACTGCATAAGCAAAGAAAAACTTAGAATTTTTTGTTCTTTTTTTCAATAACTTTCTTTTCATTTTCTCATCTCTCTTGATCATGTGAACCTTTTATCCGCTTATCAATCAAGATGATAGCTTCTTTTCATATGCGTCTAAAAGGGGTTTACTTTGTTGCAAAGTTCTTTTTAATTGCTTGCTTTTTCATGAACAATTTCCTTTCTGAATAATACTTGATTCTTTTGGGAATTTATTTGTATTGCCACATGTTGTACACATACCTGCAACAGTACGTCATGTAAGTTATTCTTTGCTTCCTCCATACTGTTTGCCTGAAAAATGAGTAGTTTCCAATCAATATTGGACAGAGATTTGTGTATATTTACCCAGTTTATATCAGCACTAAAGAAGTTCAGTTGCCAGGAAGTCATGTTCCTGGAGAAAATCTTATTTACTGTGTTCCTTCTCGGTAGATCAGCATCTAGACTTATTTCAATCACATCATGATCTGATAGTGCAGTTTTAGTTATTTTAGTGTTTTTTATGTACTCAACTGAGTAGAAAAACACTAGATCCAAGATATTGTTATTTCATGTTGGCTTTTCAATAATTTGGGTAAGAAACTATAACTACTAATTTGAACAGTGTTTCAGCTTGATTTGTTGCAGCCTCGGTGCTACCTTTGCCAATGATATAGCTACCAGGTGTTGCCGCTTGATCATTATTTAACCATTTGATAAATAAAAAAATTGAAGTCACCAACGAGTACGTCTGTAAGATTCCGAGCGCATCTTCAAAATGTACTAACTCGCAGTTGGGTGGTCTATACACTATAATTATCATGGTTTTCAACTTTTCAACTTTCAACTTTTATCAGCAAGACACTTGCAGTAATCATTGGAAAACTTCAACTTTTTGCAGCTTCCAGGACACTCTTTCACATAGACTCCAACCACAATTTGTTCTGTCACTCATGAAAAAAGTGTAATTTTCAATATAGAGCTCAGCTGTTTTAACATTTTCATCTAGGTGTGTCTCAGTTAAGCCAATAAAGAGTGAATCATTATCAGACAGAATATCTTGGATCAACTTTATTTTGCCATATTGGCTACACCTAGATCATACAGATACAGTGTCTATATCTGTATGATCTAGGTGTGTCTCAGTTAAGCCAATAAAGAGTGAATCATTATCAGACAGAATATCTTGGATCAACTTTATTTTGCCATATTGGCTACACCTAGATCATACAGATACAGTGTCTATATCTGTATGATCTAGGTGTGTCTCAGTTAAGCCAATAAAGAGTGAATCATTATCAGACAGAATATCTTGGATCAACTTTATTTTGCCATATTGGCTACACCTAGATCATACAGATACAGTGTCTATATCTGTATGATCTAGGTGTGTCTCAGTTAAGCCAATAAAGAGTGAATCATTATCAGACAGAATATCTTGGATCAACTTTATTTTGCCATATTGGCTACACCTAGATCATACAGATACAGTGTCTATATCTGTATGATCTAGGTGTGTCTCAGTTAAGCCAATAAAGAGTGAATCATTATCAGACAGAATATCTTGGATCAACTTTATTTTGCCATATTGGCTGGTGTTATGGAGGCCTTGTAAATTTAAGAGGTGAGACTTTTTCAGTTCATTTTGGTTGAATGTTTTCTGAGATAGTGTTTCCTCTATTGACTCAGTGTTGGCAGCCCTCTCACTAGTGGGAACTTTGGTTTGCAAGGGCGAAGTAGGGGACTCTCCAGAGTTTCTAAAATATAATTTTTCATCTGTGACTGGTCAGCACTGCAGTGGTGATAGCCATGTACCGCTACAGATGGACTCACGCGGGCATCACCAAGAGGGCATCCGCCATCACAGGTAGGCCTGTACTGGTCACTGTAACGAGGGTGACCTCCCGTTGACGCCGCGAGAGGAACCTGTTGGGCACGATTTTGGAATCGCGTGTTGTGTAATCGAGGCTGTTGTTTGCCCTAATCTCTTTGGCCAACGTGGTTAATGTTTGGTGTTACTGTGGGTTGCTATGATTGGCATTTCCTTGTCTGCTGGCTGCAGTAATTACATCTTGCTGGGGCTCCAGTGGTTTTCTTGTTTTTCTAATATGCAGCTACTCACACCTTTTGAGGCATTGCGTATGATATGATGGAATTTCTTTCAGTGTTCATCACTTTTGCAACCATACCTCCCCAATTTCATGAACATAATTATTGCAACGTTTTAGGTGGGTAAAGCCACATCCATTCCCTGACACTCTATACTTGCACTTGTGTTTTAAATAGAATGAGCAGTGTTTTAGGCTTTTCACTGTGGGTACTAGCTTTTAATCAATCAATAACAAAAGAACTCCATGTATTCCAAAGCTACTATTTAATTTTATACAAAAAACTTCTTGTCATGATCAGTAAAACGAATTGATTATCCATACCATTTCACTAAAAAGGGTAGGGGTCAGTGGTCACTATCAAAAACAATTATAAAATGTCACTAACCTGTCCAAACTTGTTTGATGTGGAAATATCCACAACTGTTCCAAGCTGTCCCTGACTATCCACAAAGGCGAGCTCCCTGCTGCCGGCAGTGCTGAGGTTGGGGTTCCACGCTAGCCCCGTGACGGCCAGCTTCTTGGGGTGCTGCACGCACAGAACCGGGGCGCCCGTCTGCAACTGCATGACGCTGATGTGGCCTTCGGCGGTGCTGGTGGCAACTAGGGACCCGCACATGGACACGGTGACGATAGACAGCGGCTGAGGAAGGGGGTAAGGAACGATTTATTTGTTCGATTAGTCTAGTATGTATCAACTTACAGCTGTGTCTTCTCAACTTGGAGTGAGGTTTAGTCATGATGTCTTTCCGCCACATGACCGCGGGTTCTTGCCAAGGCTCGAACTCAAAACATGGAGTCGGGTATGCTACCTACCATTCGGTCATCGCTTTCAAATGGTTGGCAAGGCAACTGGAAAAATTGTATAACAACAGACGGGTGGATTGGTGTTCAGGCTAATGGTACTTAGGAAACAGCAATAGAAATTTGACGGATGAATTCTTGATTGATAATGTGACTAAAATTAGATTTTATAAAAATGAGACTAGTGGCAGGCACAGGCATGAATTGCTCAAAACTTGAAGCATACTTTTACTGTTTGATAACACTACCTTTTATAATTGTATCATTGTCAATGCCTTGCTTCCAGCAAATCTCCTGATGTCATTTTTGTGTCTTCCAACACACAGAAGTCAAGAGAAAAATATGATAACGGTTGCCAAGCATTGTTGTGGATTGATGAACTGCATCACAGAGCCCAAAAATAGAGTGCTCTTCATATTTGATAACACTGATTAGTTTTACAGCATCATAACCACATCAATAAGTGGTTATTGGTCACATAAATGCATCAGTCAAAACCAGAACACTCACAGTTTTCACTTCAGGATGACCGAAGTGTCTTTCCTCAATCCATGTTGTTCTGGCAAGAACAATAACCTGGAAAAAAAAAACTTTGGTATATTAATTTTCATGGTACTGTATGTTCAGTAGCTGTATAACTTCTAGAAGACACCAATAAGCAAGCATAGGGGTCGCTACTATGAAATTGAGTACAAGATTACGTGATTGGGATAAGGCGCAAGAGGGCTGATGTCCATCAGCATAAGAAAAGGAGGGAAAACAAAGATACTGGGGGAGGGATTTACACGCATGAAAATAGCAATAAATGGCAAGGAAAATATATTTTTGAAGAGGGTACATGAAAAAGAGCATAACCCTTAACTCTCTTCAGTCTATCAAGTAGCTGGTTATTACATCAAAAAGAACAGTATCATAAAACAAATTCTAGTATATCTTACACAACATCCTGCAAAGATTCAGCTGCATCTATGTAGAAACAGCTACCATCATTATTAGGACAAAGTCAAGATACCAAGTCAACACATATGACCTAAAAAGAAGCAATACCTTTTTTGAAAAACAATGCTTCTATTTCTGAGTAGCTATACCACCAAGTGATTACATGTGTGTTGAGGTGGTTTGAACACATGGTTAGGATGGAGGTTGGTAGATTAATGAAAAGTGATGAACACGGCTTTGGTGAGTGGGCGTAGGTCTAGATTGAAGACCAAAGTTTGAGAGAATGGATGGCGTCAAGCTGTCGATGAGAAAGAATGATATCAGTGTGTAGGTAGGAAGATTATGTACATGGCATAGGTACGACTGGAGAACTATTGTGAATGGATGAGTTTTGATGCAGCTCTGAAGCGCTTTTCCGACAGGATATACGTTGGCTCTGGAGTGCCCGGTATGTATGACACAGCGGGGGAAAACCAGTGAAAGCTGTTGGACCATGCTGCTGACACGATCATGGGTTTCTCTCATGACCCAAAGTTAGTGATGGGGTCCTAGCTGGACCCTGTGATATTTAGAGCAAGGGTTTTGTATGTGTGTGCATGCTTGAGAGGAGTGTGAGGTGCTTCTTGCCATCAGCATGAGGCACCATGCATTTCTGGGAAGTTTGTCCCTGCAACAGTATACCAACAAATAGTAAAAACTCTTCAGATGATATGTTATATATAATTTAAGATTATATACATCATTTACATAGAACATTTAGGCATGAGATAAAAATTAACTAAATATTTAATGTTGCCATGAATAATATTTTGATGAAAATGCCATGACAATAATTCTTAATATGTCCAATGAATTGCTGAATCAAAAAGTTTTGTTTCTACATTATAGATTTACTGTTAACTTTTTTTTGCTCTATTAGTTACCTGTTGCTACCAAACCACATTGTTTATTCTAATACATCAAGAGATATACATTTGAGTACCTACCTGGTCAGCCTTAGGAACCAAGAGGTGGCTTCCTGTGGGTGTGAAGGAAAGTCTGCAGAGTGTGGACGAGGCACCAAAACGGTTACTTTTTGGGAAGAGGTCAGGAAGCGTTTTGACGCAAGATTGCGTAGCCAAAAAAAATATTTTCACTGAACCATCACAGGAGGATGTGGCAACATATTCACCTATCAAAGCAGGGGAAGACAGATTAGGCAGAGGTATATCATTATTTGTGATCTAGTGATCATCTTGCTTCAGAGAAATATGAAACCATTAAATGAAATTCTGGCTGCCTAGCTGTGCAGTTCAGACACTGTGACTGCTCTTTAAATTAGACACAGTGACTGCTCTTTATTAATTCATTCATGCACAAGTCTCCAATGATACCTACAACAATTCAACAATCCAGGTAGCAATATGTATGGTTCAAGTTAATTACCGGTTGGAAATCACCTTTGTTAGCACCATTGTTTTTATGGTTACTGTTTTCTATATACAGCTGTGGGTTTGATTTTTGGCTTGGGTAATAAAAATTTTCTATGAGTGAAAATTCTATCCATTTATAGATAACATCTCCCATCACCAATTGGTATATTCTTGATGCTTAATATTTCATTGTGAATACACTCAAATTTACTGATGCAAAATTTGTTTATTGACAATTTGAATTCTTAGTGAGTCAATAGTTAAGTTCATACCTAGACAACCAAGAAAATGAGGTCATAGCTAGGCTATTGGTGTATCATCAAACATATTCTGCAATGTTCAATCAATTCAAAACTGTAACAAAAAGCTTACCTTTTGGGTCGAGTGCTACAGACAGCACGGGAGCACTGTGTCCTTCCAGAACAGTCTCTCTGTTGTCAGAAGAATCATGGACACGGACCATCATGTCACTGTTGGAGAGAAGCACAAGATTGAATACAACAAGCTACAAATAATGCAGTAGCTATATAAAATTGTTCATTGTTTTCAGACGTAGGGCAGCAGCTACTACTTTCTCATCACTGGAGACAAGCAAATCTAGCATCACTAAAAAACATTAAATTTCAAAAGAATTTCCAGTAGGATATCTGTGCCACTTAAAAGTAGCTAACTCTCAACTGGATTAGATTAAGGACGGGTTGTGTGATTCAACACAAAAGCCTTCATCACTAAAACAGACCAGAATCCAAAGGGAGAACTAATCGCCACCACCACCTCATCACCTGCCTCCAGCAGCAATCAACTTTCCACTGACGTCCAAACAGGTGGGATGGGCTGTGAACCGAGACAAAATTTGTCCGGGCATGCCATCTTCTCCATTGAAATACTGGACACAGTTGTTGTCAGAGGCCACCACAATGTTTGGGAACTGAAACAAAACATGTTTGACTTAATTACAGTGCTTGAACAGAAAATCACGTCACTTGAAGATTAGCACCAAGATAACAAAAATGTAAAATTAAGCACCCACACCAAAACCTTTCAGATTAACACATATAGTGTCAATATCAGCTTTTGTGGTGGTGAGAAATGACACTGGTTGTTCAGTACATAAGCATGGTGTATATTTTTGTTAAGGGAGGAATACAGTTTGTTGAAGTCAACCAACAGTGCCCAAAAGTTATTATGGTATTTATTTGGTGAACTACTATGTGTGAGTTTTGGCAGTATTCGTATTTATTTGGTGGACTATGTGTGGATTTTGGCAGTACCATTCTTCTTCTTACAATGGTGCTTCAAATGACCAGCTTATATTGAGATGTCTTGGGGTTTTTGTACAGTTAGGGTGTTGTTTTAGGAGATACCAATTTGCTTAGCCTTGTTTGGCAATTCATATAATTGATACTGGCCTTCACTTTATCAATGATTGAATGCTTCACTTCTGCATGCCTCCCTCAGTGGGCAAGTAAGAGCACCTCCATTTGATCTGGCTTAATACTAGACTTGTTTTTATATCCAAACCTTGCTATGTTTACATGTATAAGAAGACAACAACAGGCCTTTTGGACTAAATAAGGTAGCCCCTTGATAGGAAGGATATTATTTCTGAAGTAGAACAAAGAGAGTCACGGGTGTGCAATTTCTTTATTAAAGGATCACTAAAGAGAAAGGTTGTAGTAGGAAATTGCATTGAACACTGATACTTGATACAAATTACCTCAGCACCTGAAGGAAAGCCACTCACACTATGTTGTTTTGAGACTGTCTCCGCTTAATTCCTAGTTAAACCAATGCCGACAGTTTTGCAACGATTGGATAGGAATGTTGGTTACCTTTGTTACTGTGCTAGTGCCAATACCGGGCATTATTTAAACCACGCAAGGGACAGTACCTAACACCATTTGTTTCCATACATGAGCTGGGTACTAATACCGGCCATTATTTCTGAAGCGTGCTACATTCAGATTTGTTGTTGGATGTGTTGATGTCCTGCACATCTCCCTTGATAGTTTCACTGCCCCATTGATTGTAAATACATTTTCCATGCAAACATGGAGTGCAGAGTGGAAATTGAAGTCAGAAAGAGGTATATGTGGCACAGAGGTAATAAAGATTCAAGGATACTTACTTGGAGTGTTTTTGCTTAAAACATCTGGTTGCAGCATAGCTGCCCCCCAACACACAGCTGCAGGGACATTCTCTACTTGTGCTGTGTCATCAACATTTCCATGCTGCTGACACATTCGACAGATGAGTCAGATCCTGGCTAAGCAATGCGTTGGAGTAGAGAGTTGTCTCCACAGTGAGAGTATCCATTCATTAAAGGTTTACCAGTAACACAGCTAAGGTACCTATCCAATCAGTTTTTGAACCATAAGATGTTTGCTGTGGCTGACAGTGGCGGCACACGTTTCATGTCACGTATTTCCAGTGGCATTTGATTGAATAGCTGAGGTATCGGGCATGTGAAACTTTTAAATGCAATGGTTTGCATCTTTCCACCACCCATCCCTTCTGGCATTTGGAAATAGCAAACTGTTTATTCATTCAAACAGCTTGTTACTTCAAAAAAAAGTACTTAGCTACTTTATAATGCAAAAGTTTAATGAATTGAGAAATGTCAAATTATATATATCAACAGAATAACCAATTTGACAGTTTAATGTAAATAATTAGTAGGTACTAAAGTATCATTTTCAAGTTATTATGTATGAATCTCAAACTAAGATACTCAAGATACTGAAATCTTTTATATCTATTGACTTCACGAAGTTGAATGAGTAGATTCAACTACTATTATCTTGATGAAGATGCATCCTTTGATCTGGTCTTACTTGTGATTATCTTGATTTGATTTTACTTGTGATTATCTTGATTTGATTTGATCATCATTTCTACCAGCCTCAACGCGACTTATAATAGGCTCATACATAGGGCTCAATGATCATGGATTTCAGTAGGCTTGCACGCCTCAGTGTGCAAGAAAAACAAGGCGATCAAAGTTAGAAAAATTTGAAGTTTTTGCAAATGTCAGACGCACGCTGTTGCGCACAAGAAAAACGCTCGGATGCAACGGATCTTCGCTTCAAATCATTTAGAACTTCATGAGTAATATATATGTACGCCAGTGCGTACAGGGAGCATTGTCAATTTGATTTGATCCTAATTTCCACCAGAGCCTCAACACGTCATAATAGGCTCCCCTGTAAGGCTCAATGATCATGGATTCCAGTAGGCTCGCACGCCACAGTGTGCAAGGAAAAAAAAAAGCTGTCAAAGTTAGAAAATTTGATAATTTTAGCAATGTCAGACGCACGCCAGTGAGCACAAGAAAAACGTTCAGACGAAACGGATCTCCGGTTCCTATCATCTAGAACTTCATGAGTAATATGTACGCACGCTAGTGCATTCATGTAGCATCGTCGAAAGCTGGTACAAGGTTTACGGCTACATGGACAAAGTTAGCTCCAACAGCAACGCAACAAGACCTAAGCCACTACGCGCTCTAGGTTGATTATAGTACACTTCATTCGTTTGTGTAGGACTCAGATGAAACGAATTCTCGCTTACAATCATTTAGAACTTCAAGAGTAATATGTACGCACGCTAGTGCGCACAGGTGTCATCGTTGAGACTGGTACAAGGTTAACAGATACACGGACTAAGTCAGCTCCGACAGCAACGCAACACAATGTTTACAGCTACGCGGTCTAGTTCAGTGGAGGTACAATTCATTCAATCAGGGAAGATAATGACTCAGACGAAACGAATCCCCGCCGTCAACCACTCAGAACTCCAGAGTGGTTGGAGGCGGATTAGATCAACTACAACTGCAACGCGTCACAAGGTTGTACAAACTACATATGGTCCATACGCGAGCGAGCACAGACTGAAGAAAAAACACTCATTCACAAAATCACAAACAGGAACTCCAGTACAAATACACCAGCATTATTATACAAGCCAGAATTGTGGACCATGAAAAAGAAAGTAAGAGCAGGTCTGTCATGGGCAGAAAAACTGTTCAGATTATTGGTCCCAAAAGAGCTCGATGAATCCCGCAGGCAGGGTAACCAAGTCCTCGGGTCTTCCCGAGCTCCCCTGGGCCACCGAGATCCTTCGTCTCAGCTCATCTGGGCTTGTCTCGAATCATTTTGGCAAGTCTCGGCTCGTCGCGACCAACTCGACCCGCCTCAACATATTTCGACTGATCTTGCTGATCTTGATGCATCTCGACCAGCCTCGATGTGGCTCTCTCACTCTGCGCTAGTAATCATGTGGACTGTGCTAACAAAGTTTTTCACTCAGACATTTTAGGGTGGGATTTTGGTGGCAGAGGTCCCTTACCTTTGCAGCCCCCTCCAGCAGAACTACAAGCAAGTGAGGAGCAGCAGAGCCGGGGGAAGCTAGCACAGCCATGCGCGCCAGTTAATATTGAGAAAAGCTATGTTACCACAGGTATAGGAACTGGAATTAGTGCGCACCATTGACTACCACATGAACCATCTGTGTGAATGACAAAAAATTAATAAATCGTAGAATAGCACACTGTAAAACGAAGAAGCATATGAAGAAGCAAAAATCAGGCGCGCACGCACACAAAAAAAAATCCAACATCACAGCAATATATACATACATATACAAAAATAAAGTGGGGGGGGGAGGTGGCGCATCCAGCAGGTAGATCCAAAGCTAGGATGCCAACATGTTACAGAAGAACCTCCCCCAACCTAAACAATCTCAAACAGAACATCACCCAGAAACTCCGCAAGCAACCCTTTGAATGCAGCCAGAGAATCTGACTCCACCACAAAACTTGGAAGGCTGTTCCATTACTGAACACATCGTGCTTCAAAGGAACCCTCCTCTTGATGTCTGTATTACGCCGGCATCAAAAGCTTATAGGGATGGCCTCGTGTTCTCGCATCAGGAGCTCTCCGAAAAATACCCCCGAGGTCGGCGTCACCATACAACCTGCAGATGATCTTTCAGTTTTTAATGAGATCCACCCTGAGAAACCTTCCTCGTATGGAAAATAAGCCAAGTTGCTTCAGTCTGGAAAAGTATTCAGCCAGACCATCCACACTTGACAATCTCCTATGCACAGACTCGAGCAATTTCAAATCCCAGAGAAAACCCACATTCCACACTGGCGAAAAATAATCCATCAGACGCCTGATGTGCATCACGAAGAGGGACACCATGAAGTGAGGACTACGGCAAACGGTGGATCTCAGCAGGCTGTTAGTCAATCCTGAAGCCTTACCAACCACCTCTCTTACATGATGGTGGAATTTCAGTTTTACATCCACCACCACACCAAGGTCCCTGTGGGATTGAACAAACTTGACTGGAATCCCACTCAAATAGTACAGAGCCAGTGGATTCTCATCAGTCCACTTGGCAAGCCCACGAGCAAATCTCAACACCACACACTTCTCCGAGTTCAGCCTCAAATTCCAAGACGAAGCAACTGCGCTAACTCTGTCCAAATCCGACTGCAGATATGACACGCCAGAACTGCAGACTCCTTCACCATCTTGTACCGAAGGTACAGCTTGTAGTTGTCAGCAAATGCTTTAAAAGAACAGAGCACTCTATTTGTGATGTGATTAACGTAGATCAGAAACAGCACAAGGCCCAGCACCAAACACTGCGGCACACCACTAACCACCTCTCTCGACTCGCAACAACCCCACCAACAGCAACACTCAAAGAACGATCAGCTAAAAACGAACGAATACAGCCGAGCAAAACTGGCCCAACTCCCACCTCCCTCAGCTTGTGAATCAACACATCATGAGAAACCACATCAAATGCCTTTGAGGAATCGAGCAGCACAACATCCACAACAAAGCCATCATCCACCCTGTCTGAAAAAAACATCCAAATAAGCCAAGAGCAGCTGATCCCCAGTAGACTGAAATTTCCGGAATCCAAACTAGTGAGGGGAGAGAATCTCATTACTCTCAAGAAACTCGACCAGACCGGAAACAATCATCTTTTCCAAACTCTTGCAGCACACAGAGGCCAGACTGACAGGGTGGTAGTTCAGAGGATCCTACCTTGACTTACCCTTGAACAGGGGGATCACACTTTGAAATAGAATTGGATGTTAACTATCGGGCCCCGTTGCCGACAAAGCGTCCAGAGCCAACAACACGCTAAGCACCTGAGCATGACTGATAACTGGATCAGGCATCCCTCCATGAAAGACCGGATTGTGAGCTGGATTAGGAATAGCATCAACAACAAAAATGGAAGCAAACGATCAGCAAAAGTTTCACTCATGACCTGGGGGCAGTCAACATACTCACCATCAGCAGCGTGAAGAGGACCAACGGATAAACGACCCTTTTTTTTACTGCGGATGTATGAGTGTAAGAGCTCTGAACACTCGCAAAATCAATCCATGAGATGCTCTTCATGCTGAGCACGACTCTGGATGGCAAAGGTTCTATACTAATAGTTCAAGGCGTTAAAGACGCCCATTGCCAGTAAAGAACGAGGATCCCCTCTACCGAAGGAAGATGTCACGCGCCCTCGAAGTCCTGCCAGGCAAGAGATCTCTCTCGCATAAACCGCCGAGGTGGATGAACAGACCATGGCGCAGACTGGGCTTCACGGTGAACTGGAACATGTAGATCAACCAACCCCATCAGAATGGACACCAGGTGCATAAAACAACAGTTGACCGACAAGTACATAAATTCCAACTGCCAATCATTATCAAACCGGGTCACCAATATGGCATCATGGTTTCCCCTATGCCAGAGGTACCTTCCTCGCTGAAAAAAGTCATCATCTTGCTCCAGTTCCACATGGAAAAGATAGTTGCACACAACAGGAGAGTGCATACAACGAGGAAATGGGAGTTACAAGGAACTAGAGTGCCACCAGCAAGAAAAGTGCTCTCTGTCACCCACTGTGTCAGACCAACAAAGGGAAAAGTCCAAAAAAGACATACACCAGGTGTACATATACATCAAGAACATTCACAGAAGGCCAAGCAAAGGAGGGCAGGTTGAATTCATCCAAAATTACCACCTAACGGTCAGCACAAAAAGTCAAGATCAGCTGGATGAGCCGAGAATTGCAAGCCTCATCATAAGATGGGGTCGGTAGACAGCCAACACCCAGACATCAACATCTAGCAAGTGAATGGCAGCAAGATTAGGGCACTCAATGTTGTGTTCAACAAAACAAACCCCTCTCTTTACAAACAAGCAAACATCATGCTTGCGAACAGCGCCGTCAGTATCACCCCTCACAACATCAAAACCCTCCCAACCAAATGAAGGAACCGAAGCAGTGAGACAAGTTTTGCTCACAGCAACAACATCCAAGACGCAGGACCCGACCAAATCAATCAAGCAATACATCTTGTTCATGAAAGAATTTACATTACCCTGTCTAAACTTCAAAGTAAAATGATGCACCTCGCTCCCTCAAGCAACCACAAAAACAACAACCCCCCCCACCACCGCCGCCCCCATCACCACTCCCACCAAGAACAGGACCACCGAAACTGGACAAAGTGTCGCCAGCAACCCCACCGTCACGTCCAACAGCACCACCAACGCCACGCCACGACCACCAGGGCCCCGCGCACCTCAGCAACACCGCACTCACCGGAACCACCGCGCAAATCCTCACCCCCACGACCACCAGCAACACCACGACCGCCAGCAGCAACACCGCCGCCAACACCACGACCGCCAGCAAAACCACGACCGCCAGCGACACCATGACCGCCAACACCGCGGCCTGTTGGGAAGCCACAGCCGCCAGCACCACCAAGAACACCAACACCGTGACCACCAGCATCCACACGAAAACCCCTCCGGCTGACATCACCACCGACACCAGCCCCGCCACTGCCACCGCGGACACCACAGCCATCACCCCCACCTCCCCAAGGAAAGCCCCGCAACACTGCTCTTCTAGCAATGAACTCCTGACGCTGCCGGTAGGTCAGGTCTCTCTGAACATACACAGATTTAAAGTCATCAACATGCATCAACCCCTTTGCAGCATTCAGCAATGCATACCTCTGCTCATCATTCTTAACACAATGCTCAAAAAAAGCCATTAGCATTCAGACACTTCATGTCACTCAGTTCAATTGTGCCCACATTCAGAACTCCGCAGATCCTATCAAACATTCTTTTCGCCACCTCAGCATCACTCAATCCAAAACCACTCAAAACCACATGCCTTCGATGACGCTTCTGATCATCCAGCTCTCTCAGCTCTGAACGCACCACTCCACCAGTCACAGAACTGGACACTCCTCAATTATACCAATCACATCTTCTGCAGATAGGCCGCCACTGACTCCACCACACACAGCAGCAGACCTAGCTACTCTCTCCTCAATCATCATCTCCACCTCCTCCACAGACAGCTCTCACGACAGCAGAAACACCTCCCGCAGCAGACATTGCATCCAACCTCTTAGAAACTTCTGACAGTCTCATAGAGATTGATTCCACAGCAGCAAGAAGCGTATCAAATGCTGACAGAAGATCAGACTTACTCCCACCACCCGACACCATCCCGGATCCACTCCTGCACCTGCAGCAAAAATACTTCACTGCATTCCCTCCCTCCCGACACACACAGTCAATGACGCCCCTGTCAATCCCAACACATGCCGGACCTGCATGAAACTTACATCCACACAAGAAACATCCAATCAAGACGCCACCAACGATCCGGTCACAGAAAGAACAGCGCGCACCAGCACCAGAACCACCGGAGTGAACAGAGGCGCCCCCAACAATGACACGCCTAGATGCCTCAGGCCCCCCAGGTTTAAGCTTCATGTTGTTGGAATTGCGAGTCATGGCTGTTGCCTAGTATTCCATTTTCTTTTGTTGACATTCCAGGCTACGATATTATCCGCGGTGATACTGATAGCTTATCATGAAAGCATGGTGTCTTTATTAACATAGCTAAATCGTTGAAATATCTGATAGTCAATGCTCCATCGCCTAATGTAGCTGCTGTACACTTTACAGATGTGGATGTCTTCTGTTTGGAGGTTTATTGTCCTCCATCATATGGTAAGTTGTACGGGAGAGTGCTGATCAAAAGGATTAGAGACAGTACGGACTGCGCAATTGGAGAGGAACAGTGTGGCTTTAGGGGTGGTAGAGGGTGTACCGATCAGATATTTGCAGTGAGACAGGTATGTGAGAAGTACCTTGCCAAAGGAAAGGATGTGTTCTGGGCCTTCATGGATCTGGAGAAAGCATACGACAGAATTGACAGGGAAGCGCTGTGGAGGGTGTTGCGTTTGTATGGAGTGGGCGGACATCTGTTGAAAGCAGTGCAGAGTTTCTA
>SDVV010005414.1:0-11875 GCA_016164225.1 Gammarus roeselii | reverse complement strand
AAAGTTTTCGGAACAATCACTCAATAATTGAATGGATTGTTCATTACATAGATTCTGGAGGTTGTGATGATACTGTGTCAAGGTCATTTGAATAGATAATGAATAGGAAACGCCCAACAGCACTGCCCTGAGGTACTCCAGATGTTACCGTAGCCCGCTGACTTGCCCTTGCCCATCACAGACACGTTGCTTGCTTCCAGTGATCCAATGTGTCGCTGGTAGTGAAATCTCTCCTGGAAATGAACGTTGTTAGAACAACTGTCGCAGACCGTGATGACATGGAATGTTAATGATTCACCTGTCTCTGACTGTGATATCTTTGCTAACAGTGCAAGTTGAACCCATATTGTCGGTACTCTTGTGCTGTTCTTGGTACCGACGCTGCTGATGTTTTGGGTAATAACCGAGCAGGTGATCAAACGAGATGTTCATTTTCGTGTTAAGTGGCGTCTTCTGGTTTCTCTTTGTAATCAATGCAATCTTGGCTCTAGATTCAACTTTGGTATAGTAGATATGTTCCTACATCGTCTAATTATCACGACTGATTCCGTGTGATACTCTTGAAAGTAATCGTTTCAGTTTGAATAGTTGTATGACATATTAAATGTTACCGGATGAGCACAACCCAAAAAGTATATGGCTTTCATAAGTGTTGGTACCACGAATATTCACCAGGGCACCGTAATAATCCTGTAGTGTTCCTTATTATTCCATAAGTGCACATTGGTGTATTGTGTCCTCCCTGGAAAAACAACAGACTCATTAACTTTCATTGAAATACTGAGATTTTTGATTGGGTTTAAGATGAGGCATCGACAACAACATCAGAAATGAAATAAATATTGTTCCATGACTCACAAACAGCGTGATGGCCGGAATAGCGTGATGGCATGATCATCGTGAAGACTTTATTAGGGTGATAGCTGGAACAGGTGGTGAGTGGGACAGCGTGGTCAACTAGAAGACTGGATCAGGGTGATGGCTGGAACAGGTTGTGAGTGGGACAACGTGATGACATGATCAACGTGAAGACTGGATCAGGGTGATAGCTGGAACAGATTGTGAGTGGGAAAGCGTGATGACATGATCAGCGTGAAGACTGGATCAGGGTGATGGCTGGAACAGGTTGTGAGTGGGACAGAGTGATGACATGATCAGCGTGAAGACTGGATCACGGTGATGGCTGGAAGAGGTTGTGAGTGGGACAGCGAGATTACATGATCAGCGTGAAGACTGGATCAGGGTGATGACTGGAACAGGTTGTGAGTGGGACAGCGTGATGACATGATCAACGTGAAGACTGGAACAATGTGATAACTGGAATAGGATGATGAGTGGAAGAGCGTAAAGACTGGAAAAGCTTAATGACTTGGACATCGTGATGACTATAATAGGACGAACACTGGAACAGAGTGATGACTAGAATAGAATGATGACTGGAACAACGTGATGACTTGAATTGGATGATGACTGTACCAGCGTGATGACTGAAACAGCGTGATGACTGGAGTAGAGTGATGACTATGACAATGTGATGACTGGAATAGGACGATGACTGGAACAGCGTGATTACTGGAACAGCGGGTTAACTGGAACAGCGTGACGAATGCCAGAGAGCTTGTGATGCATCGCATGTGAAGCATCGCTTGAAATGCATCGCTTGAGATGCATCACTTGTGATACATCACTTGTGATGCATCGCTTGTGATGCTTCTCTTGTTATGTATCGCTTGTGATACATCGCTTGTGATGCAGCGCTTGATATGTATTGCTTGTGATGCATTGCTTTTAATGCCTTGAATAGGATGATGCCTGGCATTCTCTACAGAGCCCGCTGCTGTTATGTACTGATATTCTCTGCAGAGCCCGCTGCTATGTTCTGATATTCTCTCCGGAGCCCGCTGCTCTTATGTTCTTAAATTCTCTCTAGAGCCCGCTGCTGGTATGTTCTGATATTCTCTCCCGAGCCTGCTGCTATTATGTGATGATATTCTCTCCGAAGCCCGCTGCTGTTATGTTCAGACATTCTCTCCAGAGCCGGCTGCTGTTATGTTCTGATATTCGCTCCAGAGCCAGCTGCTGTTATGTGTTGATATTCTCTCTAGAGCCCGCTGTTGTTATGTGTTGATATTCTCTGCAGAGCCCGCTGCTGTTATGTTCTGATATTCTCTCCAGAACCCGCTACCGTTATGTTCTGAAATTCTCTCCTGAGCTCGGTACTGTTATGTTCGAACATTATCTCCAGAGCCTGCTGCTGTTTTGTTCCGATATTCTCTCCAGAGCCCCCTGCTATTATGTTCTGGTATTCTCTCCAGAACCCGTTGCTGCTATGTTCTGATATATTTTCCAGAGCACTCTGCTGTTATGTTCTGATATTCACTCCAGAGCCCGCTGCTGTTATGTTCCGATATTGCCTCTAGAGCCCGCTGATATTATGTTCTGATATTCTTTCCTGAACCCGCTGCTGTTTTAACTGATATTCTCTCCTGAGCTCTTTGCAGTTCTGTTCTGATATTCTCTCCGGACACATCTGCGGTTATCATCTGATATTACCTCTAGTGCACGCTGCTGTTATGTTCTGATAATTCCTCCCGAGCCCGCTGATATTATGTTCTGATATTCTCTAAAGAGCCCACTGCTGTTATGTTTTGGCATTCTCTCCAGAGCCGGCAGCTGTTATCATCTGATCCTCTATCCAGAGCCCGCTGCCGATATGTTCTGAAATTCTTTCCAGAGCTCGGTACTGATATGTTCTAACTTTGTCTCCAGAGCCTGCTGCTGTTTTGTTCCGATATTCTCTCCAGAGCCCGCTGCTATTATGTTCTGATATTCTCTCCAGAACCCGTTGCTGCCATGTTCTGATTTTTTTCCAGAGCCCGCTGCTGTTATGTTCTGATGCTCACTCGATAGCCCGCTGTTGTTATGTTCTGATATTCACTCCAGAGCCTGCTGCTGTTATGTGCTGATATTCTCTTCTGTGTCCGCTGCTGTTATGTTCTGATATTCTCTCCCGATCCTGCTGCTGTTATGTTTTGATATTTTCTCCATAGCACGCTGCTGATATGTTCGGATATTCTTTCCAGAGCCCACTGCTGTTATGTTCTGATATTCTTTCCAGAGCCCGCTGATAATATGTTCTGATATTCTCAACAGAGCCCGCTACTCCAATGTTCTGATTTTCTCTCCAGAGCCCTCTGCAGTTATGTTCTGACATTCTCTCCAGACCACGATGCTCTTATGTTCTGCTATTTTCTCCAGAGCTTGCTGCTGTTATGTTCTGATATTCTCTCCAGAGCCCGCTGTTGTAATGTACTGATATTCTCTCCAGAGCCAGCTGCTGTTAGGTTCTGATATTTTGTACAGAGACTCTGTTGTTATGTGCTGATATTCTCTTTAGGGCCCGCTGCTTTTAGGTATGTACTGATGTTCTCTCCTGAAGCCTGCTGCTATTATGTTCTGTTATTCTCTCCAGAACCCGCTGCTGTTCTGTTCATATATTCTCTCCAGAGCCCGCTGTTGTGATGTTCTGATATTCTCTCCAAAGCCCGCTACTTATATGATCTGACATTCTCTCCAGAGCCGGCTGCTGTTATGTTTTGATATCATCTCCAGAGCCCGCTGCTGTTATGTTCTGATATTCTCTCGAAAGCCCGCTGTTGTTATGTTGTGATTTTCTCTCCAGAGCCCTTGCTGTTAAGTTCTGATATTCTCTCATAAGCCCGCACTGTTACGTTCTGATATTCACTTCAGAGCCCGCTGCTGTTATTTTGTGATATTCTCAACAGAGCCCTCTGTTGTTATGTTCTGATATTATCTCCAGAGTCTACAGCTGTTATGTTCTGTCATTCTCTCCAGAGCCGGCTGCTGTTATTTTCTGATACTCTCCCCAGAGCCTAATGCTGTTATGTGCTGATATTCTCTCCTGAGCCCACTGCCGTTACGTTCCGATATTCTCTCCAGAGCCCGCTGCTATTATGTTCTGATATTCTCTTCATAACCCGCTGCTGTTATGTTCTGATATTTTTTTAAAGAGCGCACTGCTGTTATGTTCTGATATTCTCTCCCAACCCAGCTGCTGTTATCTTCTGATATTCTCTCCAGAGCCCTCTGATGTTAGGTTTTCATATACTCTCTAGGGCCGCTGCTGTTATGTTAGGACATTCGCTCCAGAACTTGCTGCTGTTATAGTTTGATATTTTCTTCAGAACCCGCTGCTTTTATGTTCTTAAATTCTCTCCAGAGCTCGATGCTGTTATGTTATGTTACTTTTCCCAGAGCCCGCTGCTGTTATGTTCGGATACTCTCTCCAGAGAAGCTGTTGTTATGTTCTGATATTTTATTCGAGCCCGCTGCGGTCATTCGCTGATATTCTCTCCAGTGTCTGCTGCTGTTATGTTCTGATAATCTCTCCCGAGCCCGCTGATATTATGTTCTGATATTCTCTAAAGAGCCCACTGCTGTTATGTTTTGGCATTCTCTCCAGAGCCGGCAGCTGTTATCATCTGATCCTCTCTCCAGAGCGCGCTGCCGATATGTTCTGAAATTCTTTCCAGAGCTCGATACTGATATGTTCTAATTTGTCTCCAGAGCCTGCTGCTGTTTTGTTCCGATATTCTCTCCAGAGCCCGCTGCCATTATGTTTTGATATTCTCTCCAGAACCCGTTGCTGCTCTGTTCTGATTTTTTTTCCAGAGCCCGCTGCTGTTATGTTCTGATACTCACTCGATAGCCCGCTGTTGTTATGTTCTGATATTCTCTCCAGAGCCTGCTGCTGTTATGTGCTGATATTCTCTTCTGTGCCCGCTGCTGTTATTTGCTGATATTCTCTCCCGATCCTGCTGCTGTTATGCTTTGATATTCTCTCCATAGCACGCTGCTGATATGTTCGGATATTCTCTCCAGAGCCCACTGCTGTTATGTTCTGATATTCTTTCCCGAGCCCGCTGCTAATATGTTCTGATATTCTCAACAGAGCCCGCTACTCCAATGTTCTGATTTTCTCTCCAGAGCCCGCTGCAGTTATGTTCTGACATTCTCTCCAGACCACGATGCTCTTTTGTTCTGGTATTTTCTCCAGAGCTTGCTGCTGTTATGTTCTGATATTCTCTCCAGAGCCCGCTGTTGTAATGTACTGATATTCCCTCCAAAGCCAGCTGCTGTTATTTTCTGATATTTTGTACAGAGACTCTGTTGTTATGTGCTGATATTCTCTTTAGGGCCCGCTGCTTTTAGGTATGTTCTGATATTCTCTCCTGAAGCCTGCTGCTATTATGTTCTGACATTCTCTCCAGAGCCCGCTGCTGTTCTGTTCATATATTCTCTTCAGAGCCCACTGTTGTGATGTTCTGATATTCTCTCCAAAGTCCGCTACTTATATGATCTGACATTCTCTCCAGAGCCGGCAGCTGTTATGTTTTGATATACGATCCAGAGCCCTTGCTGTTAATTTCTGATATTCTCTCAGAAGCCCGCACTGTAACGTTTAGACGGAATGACAGTGCCGCGGCAATAGACGGAATGACAGTGCCGCGGCAATAGACGGAATGAGTTGGATATATTTACCCTGCAAATGTAGGTAGCTACATTATTTAACCCAGCATTCACTTCAGAGCCCGCTGCTGTTATTTTGTAATATTCTCTCCAAAGCCTGCTGCTGTTATGTTCTAACATTCTCTCCGGAGCTGACTGCTGTTATTTTCTGATACTCTCTCCAGAGCTCGCTGCTATTATGTGTTGATATTCTCTCCTTAGCCCAATGCTGTTATGGTCTGATATCCGCTCATGAGCCCGCTGCTGTTATGTTCTGACATGCTATGCAGAGCCCACTGTTGTTATGTTCTAATATTCTCTCCAGAACCCGCTGCTGTTTTATTCGGATATTCTCTCCAGAGCCCTTTGCAGTTATGTTCTGATTTTCTCTCCAGACCCAGCTGCGGTTATCTTCTGACAATCTCTCCAAAGCCCGCTGCTGTTATGTTCTGATATCCTCTCCAAACCACGATGCTCATATCGTGTGATATTTTCTCTAGAATTCGCTGCTGTTATGTTCTGATATTCTCTCCGGAGCCCGCTGTAGCAATGTTCTGATATTCGCTCCAGAGCCCGCTGATGGTATCTTCTTATATTCTCTCCAGAGCTCGCTGCTGTTATGTTATGTTACTTTTTCCAGAGCCCGCTGCTGTTATATTCGGATACTCTCTCCAGAGACGCTGTTGTTATGTTCTGATATTTCATCCGAGCCCGCTGCGGTCACTTGCTGATATTCTCTTCAGTGCCTGCTGCTGTTATGTTCTGATAATCTCTCCCGAGCCCGCTGATATTATGTTCTGATATTTTAAAAAGAGCCCACTGCTGTTATGTTCTGATTTTTTCTCCACAGCCCGCTGTTGTGATGTTCTGATATTCTTTTCAGAACCCGCTGCTGTTATGTTCTTATATTCTCTCCATAGCCCGCTGCTTTTTTGTTCTAAAATTCTCTCCAGAACCCGCTGCTGTTATGTTCTGATATAGTTTTCCAGAGCCCACTGCTGTTATGTTTCAATGTTCTCTCCGGAGACCGCTGCTGTCTTATTCTGACATTCTCCCCAGGTCCCGTTGCAGTGATGTTCTGAAATTCTCTTCAGAACCAGCTGCTGTTATTTTCTGATATTTTCTCCGGAGCCCGCTGCTGTTATGGGCTGATATTCTCTCCTCAACCCACTGCTGTTATGATCAGATATTCTCTCCAGAGCCGTCTCCTGTTGTGTTCTAATATTCTCTCCAGAGCCCGCTGCTGTTATGTTCTAGTATTCTCTGCAGAGCCCACTGCTGTTAAGTTCTGATATTCTCTCCAGGTCCGATTCTTTTATGTTCTAATATTCTCTCCTGAGCCCGCTGCTGTTATGTTCTGATATTCTCTCCAGAGCCCGATGCCGTTATGTTCCGTTTTCTCTCCAAAGCCCGCTGCTGTTACGTTGTGATATACTCTCCTGAGCCCTCTGCAGTTATGTTCTGATATTCTCTCTAAGGTCAGCTGCTGTTATGTTATGATATTCTTTCCAGAGACCGCTGCTATTATGTTCGTATATTTTACCGGAGTCCACTTCTGTTACGTTCTGAGATTCTCCCCAGAGCCTGTAGACGTTAAGTTCTGACATTTTCTCCAGAGCCTGCTGCCGTTATGCTATGATATTCTCTCCAGAGCCCGCTGCCGTTATGTTCTAATATTCATTCCAGAGCCCGCTGCTATATGTTTTGATATTCTCTCCAGAGCCCGCTTCTGATATGTTTTGATATTTTCTTCAGAGCCCGCTGCTTTAATGTTCTGACATTCTCTCCAGAGCCCGCCGCTATAATGTACTGATTTTTTTTTCAGAGCCCGCACTGTTATGTGCTGATATCCTCTCCAAAGCCCGCCGCTATTATGTTCTGATATTCGCTCTAGAGCCCGCTGTTGTTATGTTCTGATATTCGCTCCTGAGCCCGATGCGCTTATATTCTGATATTCTCTCCCGATTCCGCTGCTGTTATGTGCTGATTAGGTAGATTATGAAATCCTGATTGCAATTTCCCCTCCTAACGTCATAAATCAAACGTGCCCTGCCCGCCTGGTCAGTCGCCACTTTGTATCCTCCTAAGCCTTATCGCGACTCGAAGCGTCTGCCCTGATCGACATTAAGTGAACGTTTATTGAACACAAATTGCAGTTAACAGCGCTTCCGTTCGATGCCAGTTTACGGGCAGGGTTCTGAGCCAAGCATCAGTGCTGATGAAATGCTCGTCCTTCCAAAGACTTCCATTACGGGACTAGGTTACTTGGTACGCAGTAATGACATCCATGGAGGTTTAGGATACTTTGAGCGTAGTTAAGATATCCATGATGGGGTTAGGTTACTTGGTACGCAGTAATGACACCAATGGTGGGGTTAGAATACTTTTTGAGCAGTCACGACATCCATGATGGAGTTAGGATATTTGGTATGCAGTAATGACACCTTGATATGCAGTCAAGGCATCCATGATGGGGTTAGGTTACTTGGTATGCAGTAAAGACATCCATGATGGGGTCAGGTTATTTGATATGCAGTCATGGCATCCATGATGGGGTTAGGTTACTTGGTTTGCAGTAAAGACATCCATGATGGGGTTAGGTTACTTGGTGTGCAGTCATGACATCCATGATGGGGTTAGGTTATTTGGTATGCAGTAAAGACATCCATGATGGGGTTAGGTTACTTGGTATACAGTAAAGACAACCATGATGGGGTTAGGTTACTTGGTATGCAGTAAAGCTATCTATGATGGGGTTAGGTTACTTGGTATGCAGTAAAGACATCCATGATGGGGTTAGGTTACTTGGTATGCAGTAAAGACATCCATGATGGGGTTAGGTTACTTGGTATGCAGTAAAGCTATCCATGATGAGGTTAGGTTACTTGGTATGCAGTAAAAACATCCATGATGGGGTTAGTTATTTTCCTGGAACAACGATTGTAAGTATCGACGGCCGATGCAGAAGCGTTTATTTTACATTCATTTTTTGCACTGAAAGTTTACACCCAGACGATGATTACTGATTATTTCGATGTGCACAGCACATATATAAATTGGGTTTCACCTGATAAAAGCGTGTATGCCGCACCTCAACTCTCTTCGACCGTCCCCTCACTGCCGGTCTAACTACCCACAGAGTCTCCAACACACTTACATATTAATTGCATTTGAAAGCTGCTCCTCACCGAATAGCGGTAATTCCACTAGAGCAGTAATTAGAGCAAATCTAATTTGGTTAGGTTAATCCCGGCGGCTGCTCGTTTAGAGACAGGCATCGAGGAATAACTGAGCTCCGGAGTTCATTGCGACGCCAGGTGCAGTTATGCCGTACTGAGCTGCGGAGTATATTGCGACGCCAGGTGGAGTAATGCCGTACTGAGCTACGGAGTACATTGCGACACCAGGTGAAGTAATGCTTCACTGAGTTGAGGACTACATTGCCACGCCAGGTGGAGTAATGCGGTTCTGTGGTGGCGCTGTGGGGAGGCTCGCATACTTACTGTGGTGGGATTCAATATATCGTTTCGGTCGATGGAATTTTCTTTTACTTACTATGAAAATATCATTTAAACGGTATATCATTTACATACTCTTCAAGATACAGATTCCGACTGAATATTGTTGTTGACTTTGATTAACATCCTTTATACGAGCAGTGCCTTCGATGTTGAGCAACAAAAACTAACTGAGGACTTGGTAACGGGACGGGCATTTTTGTCGGCTGATTGAATTTTCCATCTCTACTGCTTCTGAAATAAACAAACAAACTCACGACGATGGAACACGCATGTGGCGTAAAACAAAGTGAATTTATCACCGCGTCATTCCATCAGACTATTTTCTTATTTATGCTATGGAAACAAGAATGGAAATGATGTTCTAACCTGAACGGAATCCGGTTTCATTAAATCATGAAATCCTTTGTGACGTCACTGCTACCGTCACAGCTCTTATGACGTCACCTCCATCACCTAGGCCCTGTACTATACTAACTATGACGACACTGCTGCCGCCACAGCTCATATGATGTTACCTCCATCATCGTAGGCCTTGTCTACTATCCTAACTATGACGTCACTGCTGTCGTCACAGCTCATATGACGTTACCTCCATCACCGTTGGCTTGTCTCCTATCCTACCTATGACGTCACTGTCGCCGCAGCTCATACAAAGTTACCTTCATAACCGTGAGCCTTGTCTACTATCCCAGCTATGACGTCACTACTGTCGCTACTGTTCGTATGACGTAACCTCCATCAAAGAGAGACATGTCTACAATCCCTGTACACAATTCCGTTCACAAACTCCTCTTTCTGCCCCTACCGCTAATGAACCTTTTTCCAGCAGCCTTAGCGCAGAGGTTAGTGTCCGAGGAACTCAATTTGTGGTCGCCACTTGAGTCGCAAGCGAGACTTGGAATGACCGACATCAGTCTACAAGGTCATTGAAAAGTTCGCCCACCATCTGCGAAACCATCAAGCTCGCCCCCACCAACTGAGATGGCACTAAGCTTGCCCCGCCAACTGAGAAGGCACCAACATCAAGCTCACCTCTACCGTCTGATAAGACATCGAGCTCGCCCCAGCAACTGAGAAGGCATCAAGCTCCCCTCACCATCTGAGAAAACATCAAGCTCACCCCACCAACTGAGAAGGCATCAAGCTCGCCCCACCATCTGAGAAAACATCAAGCTAGCCCCACCAACTGATAAGATATCAAGCTCGCCCCACCATCTGAGAAAACATCAAGATCGCCCCACCAACTAGAAAAGCTTCAAGCTCGCCTCACCATCTGAGAAAATATCAAGCTCGCCCCACCAACTGTGACGCTATCAAGCTCGCCCCACCAAATGAGAAAACATCGAGCTCGCTCCACCAACTAAGAAGGCATCAAGCTTGTCCACCAACTGAGAATACATCAAGCTTGCAGCACACAGTGAGAAGTCATCAAGCTCGCCCAACCATCTGAGGAGCCATCAAAGTCGTTTATCATCTGATAAGCCATCAAGCTCGCCCCAGAATCTGGGAAGCCATAAAGCTCGCTTACCCTCTGAGAAGCCATCAAGCTCGCCCCACCATCTGAGAAGCCATCAAGCTCACCCCATCAAATGAGAAAACATCAAGCTCACCCCACCAACTAAGAAACCATCAAGCTCGCCCCACCAACAGAGAAAATATCAATCTCGCCTCACCAACTGAGAAGGCATCAAGCTCGCCCTACCATCTGAGAAAACATCACCCTCGCCCCACTGTCTGGAAAGCAATGAAGCTCGCCCCAACATCTGAGAAGCCATCAAGCTCGCCCTACCAACTGAGAAGGCATCAAGCTCGCCCTACCATCTGAGAAAACATCACCCTCGCCCCACTGTCTGAAAAGCAATGAAGCTCGCCCCAACATCTGAGAAGCCATCAAGCTCGCCCTACCAACTGAGAAGGCATCAAGCTTACCTTACCGTCTGAAAAAATATCAAGCTCGCCCCACCAACTGAGAAGGCATCAAGCTCGCCCCACCATATGATAAAATATCACGCTCGCACCCACCGTCTGAAAATCAATGAAGCTCGCCCCACCATTTGAGAAGCCATCAAGCTTGCCAAACCATCTGAGAATTTATCAAGCTCGCTCAACATCTGGGAAGCCATCAAGCTCGCCCCTGCATCTGAGGACTATCAAGCTCACCCCACCATCTGATAAACCTTCAAGTTGCCCCACCATCTGAGAAGCCATCAAAATCGACCCACCATACGTGAAAAAATCATGCTCGCCCCACCAACTGAGAAACCATCAAGCTCGCCCCACCAACGGACAAAAATATGAGCTAATCACACCAACTGAAAAGGCACCAAGCTCGCCGCACTAGCTGAGAAAACATCACGCTCGCCCCATTGTCTGAAATGCAATAAAGCTCGCCCCACTATCTGAGAAGCCTTCAAGCTCGCTCACCATCTGAGAATCCATCAAGATCGCTCCACCCTCTGAGGAACCGTGAAACTCGTACCACCATATGATAAAACATCAAGCTAGCCCCACCAACTGAGGAGGCATCAAGCTCCCCCCACCATCTTAGAAAACATCAAGCTCGCCCCACCAACTGAGAAGGAATCAAGCTCGCCGCACGATTTGTGAAAACACCACGCTCGACCCACCGTCTGAGAAGCAATAAAGCTCGCCCCACCATCTGAGAAGCCATCAAGCTCGCCCCCTATATTTGGGAAGCATCAAGCCCGCTCACTATCTGAGAAGCTATCAAACTCGCCCCACCATCTGAGAAACCATCAAGCTCTCCCCACCGTCTAAAAAACACTCAAGCTCGCCCACCATCTGAGGAGCCATCCAGCTCACCT
>SDVV010005413.1:0-19248 GCA_016164225.1 Gammarus roeselii | reverse complement strand
GGTAACTCGCCGCCCCCTCCCTGTCACAATCGCCACCCCTCGCCTGGTACAGCGGGGTCTGGTAACTCGCCGCCCCCTCCCTGTCACAATCGCCGCCCTTCGCCTGGTACAGCAGGGTCTGGTAGCTGGCCGCCCCTCTCCGTCACTAGTCGCCACTCCTCACCTGGTACAGCAGGGTCTGGTAACTCGTCGCCCCTCCCTGTCACAATCGCCGCCCCTCGCCTGGTACAGCAGGGTCTGGTAGCTGGCCACCCCTCTCTGTCACTAGTCGCCCTCCCTCCCCTGGTACAGCAGGGTCTGGTAGTTGGCCGCCCCCTCCCCGTCACTAGTCACCACCCCTCACCTGGTACAGCAGAGTCTGGTAGTTGGCCGCCCCCTTCCCGTCACTAGTCACCACCCCTCACCTGGTACAGCAGGGTCTGGTAGTTGGTCGCCCCTCCCCGTCACTAGTCACCACCCCTCACCTGGTACAGAAGGGTCTGGTAGCTGGCCGCCCCCTCCCCGTCACTAGTCACCACCCCTCACCTGGTACAGCAGGGTCTGGTAGCTGGCCGCCCCCTCCCCGTCACTAGTCGCCACCCCTAGCTGGAAGGTCGCGTATGGGTAGATGTCGGAGGCATTCTCTGCAGAAAGAATGAAGAGTGATGATTCTGTATAGGTTTAATCACCTGCCTGTCGGTGTAGCCATTACAGTGAGGGACATGACGGCATTAGTTTCATCTATATGTCATGCTAGATTCCTAAATGTAATTCACCATGTCCACCATATGTCATTCATCGGTATCAGTTCCTTTCCAATGAGTCTATTGCCATGTCTCATATACTCAAATTTCCTGTTATCTCGTACGTATAGGAACTTCTTATATTGTCAGCTCCTTTTAATGACTCATTTAAATACTGGTTTTACATGCGCATGCGTAACGTATTATATCAGCTATGCAGTTACAGGGTGTCTGGTAATGAGAATATATTTTGATACATAAGTTAAAACCACATAGAATTTTCATCATCACTGTTAGTACCAGGTAAATATTAAAAGACGGTGGTATTTTGTTTTAATAGGAAAATACTGCTTGGCACTACCAACAACTCAGCGTCAAAACGAGCTACTAAATTGATGGAACGATATCTCGAGACAGCTCGCCGTCATCTTCTTTGGTTGGCTGTTGGGCAGCCTTATCATACAATCTGCGTAGTGTGGAGCGTTGGAACCGACCTTGAACATTGCATTTCGATTATTAGGATGTGACCTAAGCAAAAGCCACTTCACATTCGGTGATGTTATTTTTTTCTGGATCAATGTTAGAATCAGACACCTAGGAGCAAAACGACAAATGATTATTGTTAAAAGTTTCTCTCTGACCTTGGCTCTTGTAAAATTGTACTCTTTCATTTTCAGTAGCGTACAAAGTATTTTGTCAGTAGTACTTGCTGAACATAAGTTTTCTAACAACTTGTCGAATGGAAAGGGTAGAATCTTCCTGGTTGAGTTTCTTCTTCCGTTGTTTTGGAAGTCATGTTCCGTGGGGCTGCATCTTTGAAATAACGTTAATCCTGAAATTTCCGACAAGGTGATTGAAAATATTGGCTGTTACTTACTCTTTTATCTTTTCATGATGGTAAATCTCTGCATGAATTATCATTTCAACGTTGTTGGAGAGGAATCATTTCAACGCTGTTGGAGAGGAATCATTTCAACGCGTTGGAGAGGAATCATTTCAACGCTGTTGGAGAGGAATTATTTCAACGCTGTTGGAGAGGAATCATTTCAACGCTGTTGGAGAGGAATCATTTCAACGCTGTTGAAGAGGAATCATTTCAACGCTGTTAGAGAGGAATCATTTCAACGCTGTTAGAGAGGAATCATTTCAACGCTGTTGGAGAGGAATTATTTCAACGCTGTTGGAGAGGAATCATTTCATTGCTGTTGGAGAGGAATCATTTCAACGCTGATGGAGAGGAATCATTTCAACGCTGTTGAAGAGGAATCATTTCAACGCTGTTGGAGAGGAATCATTTCAACGCTGTTGGAGAGGAATAATTTCAACGCTGTTGGAGAGGAATCATTTCAACGCTGTTGGAGAGGAATCATTTTAACGCTGTTGGAGAGGAATCATTTCAACGCTGTTGGAGAGGAATCATTTCAACGCTGTTGGAGAGGAATCATTTCAACGCTGTTGGAGAGGAATCATTTCAACGCTGATGGAGAGGAATCATTTCAACGCTGTTGGAGAGGAATCATTTCAACGCTGTTGGAGAGGAATCATTTCAACGCTGTTGGAGAGGAATCATTTCAACGCTGTTGGAGAGGAATCATTTCAACGCTGTTAGAGAGGAATCATTTCAACGCTGTTGGAGAGGAATCATTTCAACGCTGTTGAAGATGAAGTCTTTCCGTGTCAGAGAATGACTCAAGTCTTTTGGTCACTCTTATCCATTACTGTTCAGTGCACTAGGAAGCCTTAAAGCTCTAATCTGATCTAACCTTATCCATTACTGCAGGACAAGATGTGTCGATTATTTTACGAAATGAAATATCGCACAACATCTTATATCTGATAAAAAATACCGGAAAAGGCTAATACCATAGATATGATATTATATGAAGTATACCATAATCAGGCATTTATTCAGTGATTAAAAGCTAGAGTTCAGAATGTACACTCGTTAACAGGCACTCAGTGGTTTCAAAATTTGCGATTCGTGTGCCAAACAATTCCTTAGTGACACATTTGATACCTTGTTGAACATTTTCATTCTCAGTTTTCTTTAATTAATGTTAAGTGACTTAACTAATCTGACTAACGTTTTAGTGTCCTCCAGCGACATCCATTTATTGATGGGATGTAGATGTAAATTAATTTACTACCATTACTCACACGTTAATATTAAATATACTTAAGTAGAGAAAGCTGTCTTGCGAGCAGTTCACGCTGACAAAGACTTGTTATATGATGCAGTTATCCCTAATTAAAGCGTAAATCCATAATCCCTTAAAATCCCTTGAAATTTTAATGGTGATTGAACACTGTAAAGAATAAGAGAATATCGGCCGTTGTGTTCGACCCCTGGTCGCATTTGCATTGCGAAGGGAATATTTCGTTGTACGCAAATCGCCTTACTGCATCGTTTCGTCTCCCATTAGGTGGAACAACCTTTCAGCGCGCGTTGGGTCCTAAAACTGTATATTATTATTTGTAAGTCGAAGCCAGTGTATTTGGTTAATTGAAAATCAATAATAACGCAATGTCAGTCATGGGCAACGTCATCGTTATTTCCGTGACCGTTGATCGCGAACCACAGTCACGGCATGTGTCTTGTGTAGCCCCTCAGCCAAGCACATTTTGTTGTTGTGCAGCCCCTCAGCCAAGCACATTTCGTGATTGTGTAGCCCCTCAGCCAAGCACATTTCGTTGTTGTGTAGCCCCTCAGTCAAGCACATTTCGTGGTTGTGTAGCCCTTCAGCTCAGCCCATTTCGTTGTTGTGTAGCCCATCAGCCAGGCACATTTTGTTGTTGTGTAGGCCCTCAGCCAAGCACATTTAGTTGCTGTGTAGCCGCTCAGCCAAGTAAATTTAGTTGCTGTGTAGCCCCTCAGCCAAGCACATTTAGTTGCTGTGTAGCCCTTCAGCCAAGTACATTTTATTGTTATGCAGCCCCTCAGCCATGCACATTTAGTTGTTGTGTAGCCCCTCAGCCAAGTACACTTAATTTTCGTGTAGCCTCTCTGCCAAGCACTATTTTTTTGCACTAAATTAGTTCAGCAAGAATTTTTCCAAGTTTGGTTTTAACGTAGAGTAAGAAAATAACCTAATCCTTGTGTCACCCTCTACCTCTTTTTCCCCTAACGCGATCTTCCATTTTAATTTGTTAAGATATGCTCTGTGGTAACTTTGATGACTCTACCGTATCCTGTTGATAGGTGCCAGCCAATCAATCATTTTGCTTGATACATGCTTCTCATGTTGCATGGGTACACGAACTTAATTTCATAAATTGCATAAATCATCTCTGTAACATAGATGTAATATTGATTTTCCAACCTTATATTGTATTCATATTTTCTGTATAAATCATGTTGTCCATCCACATCTTTGTCATCGTACAATAATGCAGACTACTCATTACAATATGTTAGCACATTATGATGTCCCAACCCCATGTTCTCGGAACTCTAACAACATGCATGCGTGATTTGCCACCACATGTATTTGTTATTTTCCACACCCATGTATTCCGTTATTTATCAGCCCCCAAGTATTTCTTATTTCTCGAGCCCGCGTGTCACTGGGTTTCCCAACGCTTCGTAGTCGGAATTATTTTGTCAAATAAGCATTTCTGTATGTGCACAGATGATACTATTGTAAATAATACTTCGCTCCATGTAATCCGAACCGGCGGCCCCTAGAGATGAGCAGTGACAAATTCAAATTGAACTTTTGAGGAACGATAAGTAGCTCCCAGCTTTGACAGAGGCCAACTCGACGAGAATAGAATTTATTGAATCATCTCTACCATTCACCGTACCATTTTCGAAGATACAATCATTGTCACATAAGCTAATATTGTGATTCATCTTCTATAATAGAAGTATATTAATTCGGTTTCTGTACTCCAGTTTCGAAATATTTCGATTGTCAATCATTTAATAATTTCATAGCGGTCATGAAGTTTATATATTCAGTGCTATGTATATATTTTATGAATAACTTCTGCAATCTATTTACCACTGCATTATTCATACAATGTTTCATACCCATCTTTACAATATGTTAGCGCATTTCGTCATGAAACATGTATATCCAGTGCTATGTATGTATTTTATGTAGAATTTATGTCACCTATTCAAGCCTTTAGTATTCATATCTTACCCCAACTTTACAATATGTTAGCGCATTTCGATTTCCCAACCCCATGTTCTCAGAATTTCTTATCCCCATGTGTTGGCGATTTTCCCAATCCTATGTATTTCGTAATTTTTTCAACCCCATGTATTTCGTGATTGCCCCACCCCATTGTCGATCATTGATTATGATATTGTAATTCATAATCTGTCGCATGAATTCAGAACCAGCGGCGAATTTCAAATGGAATTTTTGTTCACGTTAATTCAAATAGTGTTTACGGCAATAAAGTTTTCTGTGTACTATTTTCAAAATTGAAAACCCATTGTCAGATGATTGAAATAAAGGATTTAATAATAATTTAATAATTATACTAATTGTCATCCATATATGTAGGTATGTGTGTGCACATATGAATGCGTATTATACTGATTGTCATCCATACATGTAGTTAGGTGTGTGCACATATGAATGTGTATTATACCGAGTGTTCATCAATATATGTAGGTAGGTATGAGCACATGGGAATGTGTATTATATTATTTGTCGTCCATATATGTAGATAGTTGTGTGCACATATGAATGTGTATTATACTGATTGTCATCCATATATGTAGGCACGTGTGTGCACATATGAATGTGTATGACACTGATTTTCATCCATATATGTAGGTAGGTGTGTGCACATTTGAATGTGTATTTGTATGTGTACATGTATGATGGTATATTGTGAATTCCATTCAGTTCCATGAAGGCGAGCCAGCAGCACACTAGAGATGAGCTACGATGTATTCATTTAGGATTTATCAATCCCATGCCCATGCGTTTTTTATAAGATTTTCCACAACATATATTGTGAATCATGTTTTTGAAACATGGAGTCGCTACAAACCGGCCGCCGACAGAAGATGTGCCGTCACAAATTCACTTTATCTCTCGTTTCGCTAATTCAAATAGCGCATATTTAAACTAAGTTTGATGTATTATACCTAAGTATTGAAAACCCATTGCTAGACGATGGAAATAGATGATTTAATAATAATAATAATAATAACTGTATCCTTATTCACTTAAAAGGCTCTGTATCCGTGCCCAGGGATGTGTAGGCAGTGTAAATAGGCAACTTAATGCTGCCTTCACACGGTTTCAGTCCGTTCAACAGTCGCTGCATCTGATCTTACACCGTTTCAACTCAATCAGGCAAAACTCTTCCATTAATCATCGTTCTTTCAGAACTTGTATAAGGCGGACTTCTCTCACATAGTCACTTTAAATATGCCTGACCCGGAACATATTGGCATGCATGGAAGTGGCCCTCACATAGGTCCACGCAAACCCTGACAACCCCTGCTTCCCAATGAATTAGACGGGTAATCTGAATTAGGAACTGCTAATAATAGTGTTTTGCAATGTTCCATTGTCTGATAACAATAAAACGTGCCATCGGGATATATTGAAGATGCATTGTGTACTTTAAACGTTCTTTGATATTTTTTCGGTCGTAACATGCTCCAGACAGGTTGTGCATGCACTTATCTTCAGCTGTGGAAGCAAGATGCTGTGACCGTTCATACTCGGCCCAATTTACTCAGTTACACGTTGTTATGAACTCTACAAGGTCACTCAATCTAATTTGATTTGCTTACCTGTTCAACTTACATATTTCTATGTTTATTATTAAATATGTTTAGTATTTTTGTGCTCTAAAGAATACCACTCCGTTTTGTGTATGGATCAAGATTTCCTCCATTGCTTCGTTGTGCACCCGTGTTCAGCTTAGCAGCAAGATGCACATTTCCCTTCATGCTCGGTCCCATTTCCTCTATAACATGTTTGTAATGAACCCTATTAGGTTTGCTGAATCTAATTTGTTGGTTCTGACATCAAATTTGTATTTATGATTTTGTGTGTATTTATATTTGTGTGTAGATTTAAGATTTAAAACTAATACCACACCGTGTGTGTATGAATGATTTTTTTTGTCTTCTGTTTTTATGATCGCTCCCGTTTGTACACGAGCCCTCTTTCTAATTTACACATTGCGATAAACTCTTTTAAGATATTTCATCTGATTTGGTGTTCATTTTGCATTATTATACGCATTTTAGATTTGTGTACATTTGAGTATAGATTTAAGATTACATAGAACACCATACTGTTTTTACGAATTAATGCTTTTTTTATCTCTCCTGTTCTTGATGTGTTTCGGACGTACGCTACCGTTCATTCACGGTTCCATGTATTTGATTATAAGACGTGATGAGCGCTGTACTTACCCTTAGCAACAATAGTAAGATGCACCCTACCGTTCACACACGGTCCCTTTCCCTCAGTCACACGTTGTGATGCCTTCATTATTGTTAATGAATCTGTTGTGTTGGTCTCAACTTATCATCGCATGTAATACAGATTTATTTTGTTCATATATGGATTGTGTTAGGGTAACCACAGAATGACACACCGTTTGTGTGTATTTTCACTCATTTATTTATTCAGATGCTCGCTACCGTACATACAGAGTCCTGTTTGTTGACAATTACATGTTCTGATGACCTCTATCTGGAAATCTTACCTGACTTGATGTTCATTTTGTTTCATAATACGTAGTTTAGATCTGAGTACATTTATGTATAGATTTTAGATGAAAAGCAGTACCATAAGGTTTATAAAAGATTTTTTTTTTACTTCTATTTTTTAATTTGACATTTCTTTGGTTGTGACATGTTCAGGAACTATTGTGCACTTATGTTCGTTCAGCTACGGAAGTAAGATGTCCGTTACCGTTCATTCTCGGCCCCATTTATGTTCGTTCATCTATGGAAGTAAGATGTTCGTTACCGTTCATTCTCGGCCCCATTTATGTTCGTTCAGCTACGGAAGTAAGATGTCCGTTACCGTTCATTCTCGGCCCCATTTATGTTCGTTCAGCTGCATAAGTAAGATGTCTGTTACCGTTCATTCTCGGCCCCATTTATGTTCGTTCAGCTATGGAAGTAAGATGCTCGTTCCCGTTCATTCTCGGCCCCATTTATGTTCGTTCAGCTACGGAAGTAAGATGCTCGTTACCGTTCATTCTCGGCCCCATTTATGTTCGTTCAGCTACGGAAGTAAGATGTCCGTTACCGTTCATTCTCGGCCCCATTTATGTTCGTTTAGCTACGGAAGTAAGATGCTCGTTACCGCTCATTCTCGGCCCCATTTATGTTCGTTCAGCTACGGAAGTAAGATGTCGGTTACCGTTCATTATCGGTCCCATTTTCCAGTTACTCGTCGTAATGAGCGAAATAAGGCACTCAATCTGATTTGATGGTCTTTACTTATCATTTGACGTATTTTCAATTTGTGTATATTTATGTATAGATTTAGGATGCTGAATAAAATAATACCATACAATTTGTGTATGAATAAATATTTTTCTCTTTTCGTTTCTTGCATATATGCAGCTAAATTGGGATCCTGATCCTGATTTCTGGCCACCATGGCGCCCCTCTATGCCATACTCCTTTACCTGGTATCTTGGAGAGCACGGAGGATGCCCGCGTTGTTGCGTAATGCGTGACGCTGCCTCCGCTGTACTCCGCTCCGCGCCCTTCTTCAGCTGCCAGGTGGGCCTTATGCTCCTCTGCAGGGGTTGCAGGAGGCACCGTCGCCCCTGTAGACAGAAGCATTGCACTGTGTCATTCCTTCTCGCTACTCCAGGAGTCGATCAACACACTTCAAATCTTCAATTCATGTTATTTGTGGATTTAATTAATGATCAGTATCTACCCAAAGGAACGGTACACAACATTCCAGCGCATTGAAATCATCGCTAAACTCATCTACACGTGTTTATAGGCGTTTACAAGTGTAGGAAGACAACAACAGGCCTATTAGCCTAAACTAGGTTGCCTTTTGATAGCAAGGATATTAGTTCTGAAGTAGAACGTCTGTGAGAGCTTCATGAACCATTTATGTTTTTAAAATTTCAAAAAACAGGAAACGGCTTAGCTATTTATCGGCGATTTATGTACAACTTATTAACTGCGACTTAAACGAAGCAATTGTATTGCTGTTTGCAACCTCCGCTGGTAGTTTGTTCCATTCTTCGACAACTCTATTCGTGAAGAAATTGCGCGTGATGTCGAGGGAGAAACGTTTCCCAACGACTTTGATTCCATTGTTCCTAGTCACTCCGTTCGTATCTAGAGTGAAAAGGTTGGCTTGGTCGACGTTTTCCTTACCCTTCATAATCTTCCACACTTCGATCATGTCACCTCTGACTCAACGTTTCTCTACCGAATAAAATTTGAGTTCACGTCGCCTGTCTTCGATGATTTATTTCGCAGCGACGGCTCACGCTTTGCTCTCTCTCTAGTGAATATTCTCAATCATCATATTCTGATATTTCCAAAGCGCTCACGTGAATGTTGAGCGATTACAGAATCCAAATCCTTTTCTTCATTATTTTGTCCGAATAATCCTACGAATACAACAGACGGAAGCCGGGTGACGCAGCGACTGTAACGAATACCGTCACATCCCTCACGCTTCGATTGAATACTTCATGAGAGCATCACTGTATTCTGACAAACCCTTACATCGTCACATCCCTCACGCTTGGGTTGAAGACTTCATGAGAGCATCACTGTATTCTGACAAAGCCTTACATCGTCATATCCTTCACGCTTGGGTTAAAGACTTCATGAGAGCATCACTGTATTCTGACAATCCCTTACATCGTCATATCCCTCACGCTTGGGTTAAAGACTTCATGAGAGCATCACTGTATTCTGACAAGCCCTTACATCGTCACATCCCTCACGCTTGGGTTGAAGACTTCATCAGAGCATCACTGTATTCTGACAAACCCTTACATCGTCACATCCCTCACGCTTGGATTGAAGACTTCATGAGAGCATCACTGTATTCTGACAAACCCTTACATCATCACGTCCCTCACGCTTGGGTTAAAGACTTCATGAGAGCATCGCTGTATTCTGACAAGCCCTTACATCGTCATATCTCTCACGCTTGGGTTAAAGACTTCATGAGAGCATCACTGTATTCTGACAAACCCTTACATCGTCACATCCCACACGCTTGGGTTGAAGACTTCATGAGAGCATCACTGTATTCTGACAAACCCTTACATCATCACATCCCTCACGCTTGGGTTAAAGACTTCATGAGAGCATCACTGTATTCTGACAAGCCCTTACATCATCACATCTCTCACGCTTGGGTTAAAGACTTCATGAGAGCATCACTGTATTCTGACAAACCCTTTCATCGTCACATCCCTCACGCTTGGGTTGAAGACTTCATGAGAGCATCACTGTATTCTGACAAACCCTTACATCGTCATATCCCTCACGCTTGGGTTAAAGACTTCATGAGAGCATCACTGTATTCTGACAAACCCTTACATCGTCACATCCCTCACGCTTGGGTTGAAGACTTCATGAGAGCATCACTGTATTCTGACAAACCCTTACATCATCACATCCCTCACGCTTGGGTTAAAGACTTCATGAGAGCATCACTGTATTCTGACAAGCCCTTACATCGTCACATCTCTCACGCTTGGGTTAAAGACTTCATGAGAGCATCACTGTATTCTGACAAACCCTTACATCGTCACATCTCTCACGTTTGGGTTAAAGACTTCATGAGAGCATCACTGTATTCTGACAAACCCTTACATCGTCATATCCCTCACGCTTGGGTTAAAGCATTCATGAGTGCATCAGTGTATTCTGACAAACCCTTACATCGTCATATCCCTCACGCTTGGGTTAAAGCATTGATGAGTACCTAACTGTATTCTGACAAACCCTTACATCGTCACATCACTCACGCTTGGGTTAAAGACTTCATGAGAGCATCACTGTATTCTGACAAACCCTTACATCGTCATATCCCTCATGCTTGGGTTAAAGCATTCATGAGTGCATCAGTGTATTCTGACAAACCCTTACATCATCATATCCCTCACGCTTGGGTTAAAGCATTCATGAGTACATAACTGTATTCTGACAAGCCCTTACATCGTCATATCCCTCACGCTTGGGTTAAAGCATTCATGAGTGCATCGTCGTACTCTAACAAACACTTCCTCTAACATACAATCATATTCAGTTTCTCAGTTTATTTATCACCAGGCAATTTCATTCATACAATCGTCATATAATTTTCTTCCGATCTTAGTAACACCTTCCTCCATTGAAAGATAACACCGTCAGCGGCCTTTAACCTAATTTTAACAACCTTCGAGTTTGACTCACGCTTGACCCTGAGCCTCCAGATGAGGCCCACTGCGAGGGAGATGAGGAGCAGGGCGGTGAGTGAGGCGACGAGAGAGGCCACTATGCGAGGGGGGCCGGAAAGCAAGGGTGGGGAGTGGCCGGGAAAGAAGGGGGACATGACACTCCCTGCCCCGGGAGGTAGGAGGCGGCACCCAGCGTCATCTGAGGACAGGCAGGAAATTGTCAGAGCCGGTTCACACGGGAGACAATTGGTGCCTGCGAGGATGACGTTTTTTTCACGTGGTAGCTTTCGAATGTCAGTTCCAAAAGCACCGCCATTTTCGAACGGCCGCTTGGTGAAACGGGGTTTTCGTAGGCACCAACTGTCTGTCTCTCGTTTGGATGGCGCTAACGCTGACATTGGGGTACAGTGTTGCAGAAAAATAGCAATAAAAGTTTGTGTGTGTTTGAACAGAGTAACGAACTCAAATAGGACGCCCAGACACTAGTCCTTCTCTGCTGAGTCTCAACTACAGATCCTGACGAGAATTCCCACCATAAACTGTCAGTTTATGATAATTATAGCCGGCGCGGCCTGGTCGACATGACCAACAAATATATCACTCTAGATGCTGCTGGGGGCAAAAGTTGCGTCGTTCAATAAGCATCGCAGAAATGAACGTGGGGCTGACCGTGCACCAGTGGCAGAAGGTTGACATAGGCGCTGCCGCTGTCTGAAACGAAGACTATAATCCAACGTCCATATTCACAACGGTAGGACATTGATACTGACCAACGCTGACGGAGACGGCTGCTGCCCCCGCTGAGTTGTGCCCCGTCACTCTGATGATGACTCCTCCGTCCCCCGCCAGGGGAGGAGCGGTGGGAGGGCTGCGGCGGCTGGGAGGAGCCGTGACCACATAACTTTCTTGCGGAGCTACGCTGCTCCCCACTGCAGGACGGGGGAAGGGGTAACAGTTTGGTGAAATCTCGTTTCGCGAAGCGACTCTCGTTGTAGAACAAGTAAGCCTGCCTGTCTGGCTTGATACTACACAAAATAATTCCAATCGACAGGTCAGCATTCCAAATTTTATTGCAGTTTTCCTCTCAAATTCTCTTAACATTTACTCAATCAGTATCATAGTTGAATGTGTTAAGTGGTTATACTCACGCGTGCTCCAGACACCGTTGTGCAGCAGCTCGAGCGTGAAGTGACTGATGCCGCACCCGCCCTCGCCCCACCGGCCCAGGAATACGGTCACCTCGCTTCCTGTGAGGGAAGTACATTAAAGTGAAGTAAAATAAAAGTCTTTATTCACTCACAAATGGTATGGTCGATACATGAATATACATAATCAATCTACAACAGGACTAATGATAAGCTAAGACCAGCAGGTTAGATTAAAAGCCTTATGGAGTTCATCACAACGGTTAATTGAGACCCTATATGAACGGAAATGCACATCCCTCTTTCGTAGCTGAATAGAAGTACACGACTCTTCAAGGAACATGGCAATGGGTCTGTGAGGCATAGAGCCACTGCCGTGCATGCTTATGGTCCATGCATATGCAACGTTTGTCTTTTGTGTGAGATGCGTCTTCCCTCTTTGCGTCTTCCCTCTCTTCGTCTTCCCTCTCTCAAGTGCCGTCCCGTGAAGATTTAATTTTAGCTTTTTATTTTCTTGATATTGGGTGATGGGTGGCTTTCATGGGCAACCTCAGACAAAGGGTACCTTTGGTGATAAGGACTACACGTAGGAGGTAGCTAGTACAAAAGAGTATGGTTAAGTGTCAAGCATAATTCAAAATGAGCGCCAACATTTCTCAAATGCGGTTCCGAATACGTTTCTGCGCTAGCAAAACTTCTGTTTAAAGGTACAAAATTATCGGACTTTGGCTGAAAGTTCACGTGATTTCACGATCTGCTCTTATTTTCGAGTCTATAAATTACGTCCAGTGTATAGTCAAAGTACTGTGGTAATATTCCATATATTAGAGGCACGGGAAAATATGGCAATAAACAATCAACAGATGGTAATGGCTCGCTTCAAAACACCACACTTTCCTCACCATTCTTCGTTGCCACCTGCGAGGCGGGGGGAGGGGTGGGCGGTCCTCCCCGGGTGCGAGAGGTGAGGGGGGTGGATGGGGCCGACACCCCGACGGCGTTACGAGCTGTCACGTACACCTGGGGAAGGACATTTAAGATTGAAGGAACACTAAACAATTCACTGAAGTACTAATTGTGTATGTGTTTTATTGTACACAAGCGTTTTGTGTGAATTCCACTCACAATTTGAACAGACTTCGAAAATAATTGAACTTTATTACCACAAATAAGGAATAAAGAATTCAACATTTGACATCCTACGAACGGTAAACACGTAGTTGATATTGTGGAACTGATAATTCCTTTTGAGACTCTGGGATGAAATGGTTTTCTCATTGAAAAACGGAATGCTTTAGTCATTTACTGGTTACCAGACCCTGTTGATTAGATAATGGGTAATCCTGAACCTTCGTGACGCTGCAATAATAATTATGACAATGAGGTTATTTAATAACAATAGTCTTTATTGGATCACTCGATGGTACAACGTGAATAACGGAAAACCAAATTTACTATACATTCTTACCAATACATTCAAATTACCCACCAAAAGAACATTAAATGGAGACAATGTACGACTAAAATACGTAACATCAATTTATAAGATAAGTTAGTGACGAGAGTGCCTAGGTACCTTTAATGTCCCTTCCCACATGCGTAAAGAACAATGCTGGAAAAGTACTATACAGCGTCCTGTCAGCCAACATATTTAGTAGCGTATCTACACCTGACATCCACGCACATACAATGGGCCCCACAACATGGACAGGCAGATAGATGATTAATCATTATTTCAGATACTATTGGGATCTTCCCGCACCGGCAGTAAAGGATCTGGAAGTACCTTTCTTATTGGGAATAATTTGCATCCCTTACTAATACACTTCACCTGGTATGGCACGCCACAGCGAAGTCCTGTGATCCTGTGTTCTTCCTGCCACCTCGAAAACTCGATGCTGTGCCACTGCCCCCCACCTCCCTCGGCCGCACCCCCGCTCTCTCGCCACCACACCCCCCACTGGCTTATCGCGGCACCCCCACTGTCCCCAACCTCCCAGTAGAGGGCGAGGTAGGTTGTCCCAATGTGGAGCACCCTCAGGATGGGGGGCCCGGGAACTCCTGAAAACAACGGAAGGGGAGATTTTTAAACAAGTTGATAACAAGCATGTGTTTCGAGATTCGAAGTAAGTTCAGTCTAGGAGCTTCATTCACACGGAAAACAGTTGATGCCTGTGAGGACAATGTTTTGCCACGTAGTAGCTTTCCATTGACTTAATTTTTTGAACAGGTAATCGGAAGCTGGCACGTAGCAAAACGCTGTTCTCACATCCGTGTGGAAGGGCTCTAACTGGCAGGGCTCACGACAGTCAAAAGCCTCCAAGTAATTGAGGCTTTGAACCGAAAGTAGCATACACGATAGTCAACTGACCGTAACAGTCTAGGATTTCCACGACGCGTCCGAAGATACGTTTGACTCTCAAACCCTTTATGTTAACCATATTATTGCGTTAATTTAAGTGCTTGCTTCCAGCAGTATACCAAAAACTAATCAGCCTAATAAGCTTATTAGCTTAAACAAGTTGTATCCTTACCTTGAACAGTGAGTGTGTAGGTAATAGCCATTGCCTGGAAGTGTCTGGCATCTGTGTGGCTGCCAGTGAGACCATGCAAACGACACGTGTAGTTGCCGGAGTTGCCAGGGTCTACTTTTCGCACAACCAGCGTGCCATCACCAGTCACAATAAATCTTCAGGGAAGAATAATTTGGATAAACAATTTAATAGCTTCTCATAAGACATCTATCGAAAACACTTGGTGGTTGCGAGGACAACCTTTTGCCCAGTTACAGCCTCTGATTGGCAGCTCTAAACGCACAGTCAATTGGAACCTGCCAGGAGTCAAAACTTTTCCTTGCAGGCATCAAGTGTCTCCCGTTACAATAGACTTAGAAGAAATACGATAGTCAAACATACCATTTGACTAGTTTTTAGTGTCTTGCACCTCGAAAGGACTTACTAGTTTGTATAGGCGTGCATATTATCCGAAATAATATCACTTCTTTTGTTTTATTTTACCTAGACCGTTTGTTGATTGTAACGCGATTGAAGTCTGAGTTTATCTGACCAAATTTCCATTACCCTTTTTAATTTCTGGTGATGGACCAGTAAATCGCCGTATTGCCTCGAATGATGTCGATTAAGGAATATTTTCAAAAGTTGTTATTCGTACACCTAATCCCAGTTATCCCTCACATGCTCCTCATTATAGGGTCACCTCCTACCGTGTCTCTCATCACTAAGGTCACCCCTTCACCAATTTACCATCACCAGGGCCTCTACTCACCCCGACCCTCGTGGGCCTCCCACCGCCCCATCCCCTGGCCCTCATCATAGGGTCATCCCTCACCTGTCACTCAACACCAGGGCCACCATCATTTGTCTTCTATCACTAGAGTCACTCTCTCCTCTGTCTTCCAACACTAGATAGGGTTACTCCCTCACCTGTCTCCCATCATTATGGTCACCTCCCCAACAAGTCCCCAATCACTAAGGCCACACCATCCCCAATCACTAGGGCCACCCCTACCCTATCCCTTAACACTAGTGCCGCCCCATCTATTCCCATCACTAGGTTAACTCCTCACTAGGCCCCAGAACAATTGTTCCCCTCACTTGTCATTCACAACTAGGGCCTGTCCCTCCACCGCCCAAGTAGGCAGCGCCCGGCCGTGCCGCGGCACCGCCAGGCACTGTAGACTGACATCATCCCTGTGCCGCACGATCACGTGTTGCCCGAAGGAGGTGATGCCCGCTACGGGGGCTGTTGAAGACAAACAATATTACTTTAGTTGAGAGTACACAATGGCACGACAATTGAGGAGGCAAGAACAGTCCTGAGTTATTATTTCTTATATTTTGAATTTGATTGTACTGTACAATCAACACCAGAGAATTCATCTATCGCGTCTTGATTTCAACATCCTTCTAATGAGATTGGGTGTATATATGAATTTTGTTAGCGTTGCAGGTGTACAGCCATACGCCTGACAGAGACAGCCATACGCATGGAAGAGACAACCACGTGTATATAAATATTTAAAAACGTCCTATCTCATTGCAGGGATTTAGAAATTAAAATTTCAACGTTTCTATTTTTGGCGTGCATGTACATGAAACTGTTGCAGAGGTAAAGTGACATTGAAACCACGACTATTTGATGAAATGTAATCTTGATTTGCTTGACAAGAATTAAAAGTGTGGCACAGAATAACTGACTACACAAATAATCGAGCCAACCAATTCATCTTTGCGATTCATAAAGACATTTCCCACAAAACAAAATAAAGGAATATATCCGCGAAAGGACATCAACTCACGTTACGAATTGTCAATTGAATAAAATCAACGATGCTGTTCTTAATGACAGTTCTCCCAGGAAGCAAATATATAGAATAGGAGTACAACTGAGCCTTTAACTGTCCTCCTTACCCGTATTGGGGTCGACGTGCACCCTCAGGGTGGTGGTGGGGGGACCCTCACCCTTGGAGGAATGAGCGGTCATCCAGAGCTCGTGGGTGCCCGCTTTGAGCATGGAGAGCACATGGGTGGGGGTGTGAGCGGCCGGGAGGCGAGGCACGGGGAGTGTGAGACGGAGGGCGGTGTGGGAATGGTGCGGGGGGCGATGGTGCAGGGTGTAGTGGATAATAGGACCCACTTCAAGATGGGGTGGCAGCCATGAGACCATCAGAGTGTCGGGATGGGATCGCAGGGCCCGGAGTCCAGCGGGAGGACCTGGTACTGACAGTTGAGGAGGGGGTGAGTTCCTAGTAGCAATAGGAGGAAATGCGAGAGATAATAGTAGGCAATAATGCAAACTTATCTTTATCTTATAAAACAGATTTTTCGGTTTTAGTTGTGCAATATGTCAATACGAGTGTCAAACAGAAGCGCCGTGGTCTGCTATGTCAGCAAGTACACATGTAAAACTTGATATAAATGAAATAACGAAGTCCTTTAAATTCCCTCGTTCATCAATCCAACTTGCAGTAAGATACTGTGTATCCAATAGCCTATTTGGGGCATTTATAGATATATTTAAGGAAGTAGGTAAGATCAAATGTTATCATTAACTCACCTCCCTCTGGAGTGGTGCAGGTGACCCCCGCACTCCACACCCCCACCCCTGCTTCCGTCTCCCCCGCCACCCCCACACTGTAGTTACTGTAAGGGAGCAGACCCGACACCAACTTCTCGTGGCTGCCCGCCGCCCCCCGCACCTTCTGCACGTCTGTAATAGCCATACGGAAAAGTATTCACAAAGGTAAGGGTGGATACATTACCCCCTAGAAAAGGATTTGAACTAAATATGCAATCGCAGTGGGATTGATCCCTTCTGTCACATCGGAAGCTTAAGTCTATTTTTTTGCGTTTTGATTCCAACATTCCTGCAAGTAGATTGAATTTATTTACAGACGCATTTAGATACAATCTCATTGCAACGACGTTGAAATCAAGACGTGGAAAGAAGGTCTTTGCGCGACGCAGTTCGAGCAGGTTGTTTTCAAATTATTTGACTATAATGTTCAACTAAAGCGTGGTGTATTACTTCAGAGTTGGGGCCTTTTAATGCTTTGGGTTATAAATAGTATTCCGTTCAATGAAAGCTTCAGATGGCTGTTACCATTCTCCGTGGCGTGCGGGTGCTGGAGCCGCAGCTGTATCCTGTATCCCGTGATCCTGCCTGAAGGATTCTGCTGCAGAGGGGGCAGCCAGCGGATGCCGAGGGAGGAGGAGCCCCCCACTCCCGAGCAGGACACTTCACGGGGGGGAGCGAAGGGAACTGTGGAGGAAGGAACGAGGTCCAAAAACAACAAGCCCAACGGGTTTGATGTTTACTTTCATTTGATGAGCGCGCGGTATACGTAGTGTTGATGGTAGTGCGGTGTCTTGATGAGCGTGCGGCATACGTAGTGTTGATGGCAGTGCGGTGTCTTGATGAGCGTGCGGCATACGTATTGTTGATGGCAGTGCGGTGTCTTGATGATCACGCAGCATACGTAGTGTTGATGGCAGCGCGGTGTCTTGATGAGCGCGTGGCATACGTAGTGTTGATGGCAGTGTGGTGTCTTGATGAGCACGCGGCATACGCAGTGTAGATGACAGTGCGGTGTCTTGATGGGCGTGCGGTATACGTAGTGTTGATGGCAGTGCGGTGTCTTGATTAGTGCGCGGCATACGTACTGTTGATGGCAGTGCGGTGTCTTGATGAGCGCGCGGCATACGTAGTGTTGATGGCGGGGCGGTGTCTTGATGAGCACGCGGCATACGTAGTGTTGATGTCAGTGCGGTGTCTTGATGAGCGTGCGGCATACGTAATGTTGATGGCAGTGCGGTGTCTTGATGAGCGTGCGGCATACGTAGTGTTGATGGCAGTGCGGTGTCTTGATGAGCACGCGGCATACGTAGTGTAGATGACAGTGCGGTGGCTTGATGAGCGTGCGGGTAGTGTCGATGGCAGTGCGGTTTCTTGGTGAGTGCGCGGCATACGTAGCGTTGATGGCAGTGTGGTGTCTTAATGAGCGTGCGGCATACGTAGTGTTGATGGCAGTACGATGTCTTGATGAGCGCGCGGCCTACGTAGTGTTGATGGCAGTGCGGTGTCTTGATGAGCGCGCGGCATACGTAGTGATGATGACAGTGCGGTGTCTTGATGAGCGTGCGGCATACTAGTGTTGATGGCAGTGCAGTGTCTCGATGAGCGCGCGGCATACGTAGTGTTGATGGCAGTGCGGTGTCTTGATGAGCGTGCGGCATACGTAGTGTTGATGGCAGTGCGGTGTCTTGATGAGCGTGCGGCATACGTAGTGTTGATGACAGTGCGGTGTCTTGATGAGCGTGCGGCATGCGTAGTGTTGGTGGCAGTGCGGTGTCTTGATGAGCGTGCGGCATACTAGTGTTGATGACAGTGCGTTGTCTTGATGAGCGCGCGGCATACGTAGTGTTGATGGCAGTGCGGTGTCTTGATGAGCGTGCGGCATACGTAGTGTTGATGGCAGTGCGGTGTCTTGA
>SDVV010005412.1:0-19248 GCA_016164225.1 Gammarus roeselii | reverse complement strand
ACAACCTTCAGCGAACCCGTTGCTGGGGTAGAGCTGTTGGAAGGTCCTGCTTAACCGTCGGAATATGATGTTTGCAGGGGAAACGAACCTTCACATAGATCACAAGTGGTGCTCGTTGAAAGAGCCAGAAAACACTTGCTTTAAGCGCTCCGTAGTGGGCGTGGGCATGATGAGGGGGGCCGCCTGGACTTCTAATGGATTCCTTGCCAGAAACTCAGCAAATGTTGACAACCCTGACTTCTCCATTAGACAACTCTTTCGAACAACGGCTATTGCAACAACAGCAACGGTCACCGCAGGATGGTAACGTATCAGCGTCACCATCTGACGGACGCTCTTCAACACCGCTATCACCCGGCGGTCGCGCCCCAATAGTGGACGTAAACCCCCTCCATCCCAGGCTGCCTGATGGAGAGATGATTAGTCAACAGCAGCCTTCCCCCACTTCTGGTAGGGTGGACTTTGGAAACAAGACACACGACCGTAACGCGGGTGCGGCACTTGCTGCTTCCGGACGAAAGCCCGGGAGAAGCCGCCGCAATCGTGTAAGACCCCATGAACGATACGTTGAAAATCAGAAAATACTTGAAAATATTTTTTAACATAAAAACTACACTAAGTTCTTCATCGTCAAGGCAATCTCAGGAGAGAACCTGTTCGATACAAACACTATTCAAGCTAATCGACAACTCCGCGCTGCACTGGGGGGAACCCCGAATCGCATCAATGAACTTAAGAATGGCTCCCTCCTGGTAGAGGTGAAGGATGAGGAGCAAGGTGGGAACATTCAAAACCTAAAACAACTAAATAATATGCATGTAAAAGTTGATGAGCACCCTACTCTCAACACGATACAAGGAACTATATATTATAAAAACCAGACCAAACCACTCAGACGACGATATCCTTACTGAACTCGCGGATCAGCAAGTCACCAAGATATACAGAGTGAAACGACGGCGAAGCGGAGTTGAGGAGTACACTGGCGTCTACATCCTCACATTCAAGCTCTGTTCTCTACCTTCTGATGTCCACATTGGCTAAACACAGTGCTCGGTCCGAGAATACATCCCTAATCCCAGACGCTGCTACAACTGCCAAAAGTTTGGTCATGGAAGTGATGCCTGCCGATTGAGAAAAATAAAAAGTACATGCTTCTGCTGTGGTAAGGACGCACATGGCCACAATTGTGACTGACCGCGATTGCGCCAACTGTTCTGAGGACCATCCTGCGTCATCACGCGAATGCTTCTATTACAGACTTGAAAAGGAGATACTCGCTGTTCAAGCTAGAGAACGCCTTTCCTACCCCGAAGCCAAGAGACAAGTAACCGCTAAATTTATCCGCCCGCTTGCTAGCTTTGCTGCAGTGACAGCGGGAACACCTGTAACCAGGGTTCCTGCTAACCTACAACAAGATGCCCTTCATCCTCCTCGAAATCGAAGAAGCCCACTCCAACAGTCATTTGCACTGTCCGGAAACTTGGAAATGCCGCTGGAGATACCTCCTTCCCTCATTCCCACCTCGCCTCGTCCATCACTTGCTGAACGACGTGCAATGGGAGTCCCAGACCTGAATCTGGACGACGACCTGCCTTTATTGGAGGCAGCACCACATAAAGAAACGCTGCCACCTCAACGCGCTCCTCACCAGCCACACAAGACAAAAACCCGGGATCTGTCACCAACGGTTAAACCCGCCCTACTCCAAGCCCAACCAAGATTACCCTTGGTAACCGCGCAGCCTAGCCAGATTGCTGCTCAACTCAGATGTCATTTTGGTGCCTTTATTAGGGCACCGAATGCCCCTTCGCCTCTGCCTCGCTTAGCCGCTCCGGATTATAATCCTAATGGAAATGTGCCGAGCACAGTATTGAGTGATACCCACCCTACCTCATCGTCGCCTCTGGTCGGAGCAACTCGCTTGCCGCTTACCAGCGCTAAGCGCACTGGCTCCGACCTGGATGATGATGATCCAAGCGAAAGTGATCCTTCGTTGACTCGTAACCAAAAGAGAAGCTCCACCGATACTCGTCGAACACGGCCGATAGGCCGTGAGTGACAGAGTCTACAAAAGCGATATATAATTAGACCTTATCAACTCAAAGCCTAGACCTTGAATTTCTCTAACCTAAACCACAATGTTTGATACCCTCGTCCTTCAATGGAACATTAAAGGATATCGTACTAACTATGCTGAACTGTTGAAACTAACCCAAACCTATTATCCAATGGTAATTTGTCTCCAGGAAACTCTCCTGGGGCTGTACAAACCATCTTTTCCCAGTGGGTATAAAGCCCACTTCACCTCGCCCACTGCCGATGCTCGACCGGGCACTGGCCTGGCTACAATAGTAAACCAAGCTATCACATGCACTTCAATCCCTCTACAAACAACTCAGCAAGCTCAGGCCCACAGAGTGGGCCTCAAACGCCCCGTTACTATTTGTAACCTATATATTTCCCCAAATGAACTAATTTCATGCGCACTTCTTACTAACCTGGTTGGTCAACTTCCTGCGCCTTACCTCCTTGTAGGTGACCTTAATGCTAAACACCCCCTCTGGGGGGGAGACACAGCCGATGGACGTGGAGGGCACGTCGAAGCATTCCTTCTGTCTTCTGATATTACGCTCCTTAATACTGGAGAACCGACGCACTTCCATACACAGACAGCCTCGTTATCGGCTATTGACTTATCCTTCTGCTCCTCAAACCTCTCCCCAGACCTTGCCTGGCAAGTGTTGGAGGAGCCCTACGGGAGTGACCACTTCCCCATCACCATCACTACTTCCCATCCTGAATATGCTTCTACCGCTCGCCGATATATAATGCGTAAAGCTAACTGGCCATCGTTCACTGCTTATACAACAACACCTCTCCCACCTCAGGATATATCCTGTGGCGAGATGGTAGAAAACCTTAATAGTACCATCCTTCACGCTGCAAATCGCAGCATCCCTATAACCAAGGGAACACCACGTAAAATTAGAACACCCTGGTGGAGTAACCTGTGCGAAATAGTAAAACGGCAAAGGAAGCGTGCATTCAATCGATACCGACGCACCAAAGCAGTAGCAGATAGAATTACGTTTAAACGAGAAACTGCAAAAGCATGAAATACATACTTCCTATCCAGGAGAAAATCGTGGCAAAACTTTGTATCGTCCATTAATGTCAACACACCCATGTCTAAAGTGTGGTACCGCATACGGAAAATGACAGGGAAGTACTGCTCTCACCCCCCCCCCCCTTCAACCCTAAGGGTAATGGAAACGACCCACGCCGATCCGCAAGAAGTCTCTGAACTCTTTGCAACACATTACTCCTTCGTCAGCTCGGATTCTGGGTACAGCCATACTTTCCGTATCACAAAGCGTACTGCAGAACAAAATGATCTGGATTTCTCCATAAACTCCCTTATACCTTACAATGAACCTATCACTGTACGCGAAATCCTTGGTGCAATCCGCACCTCCAACCCTTCTGCTCCTGGCAAAGATCAAATCTCATACGAGATGCTCCGGCACCTACAACCCTCTGCACACCCCTACTTGTGTCTTATTTACAACTCAATCTAGTCTACCCCACTCCTATCCCGATCGGTGGAGGGAGGCAGGGGTTCTGTTTTTCCCAAAACCTGGTAAGCCTACCGATGAATTGACCAGCTACCGCCCTATAGCTCTCACCTCGTGTGTAGCAAAGTTTCTGGAGAAAATTGTGAATGCTCGACTGACTCTGCACTTAGAAGCGAATTCACTCTTCTCCCCATTACAATTCGGATTTCGACGGATGCTATCAGCGCAGGACGCATTATTACGCGTCGTGACTGAAATGCAAGGTGCCTTGGACCGCAAGCAGCACACTGTTTGCGTTTTCTTTGACCTTGAGAAGGCATATGATACAACCTGGCGTTATGGCATCCTCCGAGAGATTCATCGAATGGGAATCCGGGGTCACCTAACATTTTTCGTTCGGAACTTCCTCCGGCGGAGAGTCTTCCGGGCCAAAATCGGCAATCACCTTTCGGACATACATACCCAAGATGAGGGGGTCAACCAAGGTAGCGTCCTTTCGTCTATTCGCAATTGTTATCAATGGGATCACGGGGGTGATCCCTCCCTTCGTGAATGGGTCACTGTACGTTGACGACTTTATGATATACACATCGACGCCAGTTGTTTCCAAACTCCAACGTCAACTACAGAGTGCAATTGCCCAGGGGGTTGCCTGGACAGAATCTCGAGGCTTTGAAATATCTAAAAGCAAAACATGTGCACTTCATATCCATCGGTCTCGCTCACACACGGAACCAGACCTCAGACTTTATGGAGAAATTATTCCTTTCTCACCTACAGTCCGCTTTCTAGGACTAATATTCGACCAGAAACTAACCTGGAAGTACCACGTGCAGCAGCTCAAGATAGACTGCTTACAGCGATTTGTCATTCTTCGGATCGCATCGCACTTTACCTGGGGTGCAGATAGAATAACATCACTACGACTATGGGTGCGTGCTCTATGGCTCCGCAAAACCAAATATTCTCAAGACGCTGGAACCAGTTTATGCTGCCGCCCTTCGCTCTTGTACTGGAGCTTTCCGCTCCTCCCCTATTGTCAGCCTTCTTTGTGAAACTAGTGAGCCTAGTCTTGCCCTGCGACGGGAAAAAATTGACCTCCAATTTTATTGTCACGTTCTTGCTCGCCCAGCCTCCCCTACGTGTACCACAATCCGACAGCGCCACCCCAATCTTGCTCCTTCTTCGAGCTTCTCAAAACGTATCGAGCTCCTCACTGCTGAGCTCGAACTACCACACATCATGGTGGACCCTCTCCCACGAGATGCTATTCCCATCTGGCGTTTACCTGAAAATATTCTCTGCCCTCACTATTTTATTGGCCAAAAGGCAGATGTTGCACCCCAAAATCTTCGAGCTATTTTTATAGCCCATGCGGAGACTCATCACGCTGAGAGCTTGCATATCTTCACTGATGGATCAAAAGACGACGATGCAGTGGTCTGTGCAGCGGTGCTCCCCGGGCGCGTCGTCACTAGGAAACTCACGAGATCAGCGTCAGTTTTCACTGCTGAACTCACGGCCATTGCCGATGCCCTCTTAGCTGCTGATACTCTTCCAGATGCCAATATCTCAATCTTTAGTGATTCGCTCAGTGCGCTTCAAGCCCTGGAGATCTTCAACAATTGCCACCCTATTGTTTCAGCAATCATGCGCTGGCTTGTACTATTGTCCTCCAGAAACAAGAACGTTCGTTTGTGCTTTGTTCCAGGTCACTGTGGGGTGGTAGGAAATGTGCGGGCGGACGAAGCGGCGCGAAGAGCTGCAGCGGCGCCTGACCATGCAGAACAGCGTCCACTCCCATGTAAAGACTTACCCAGCGATTAAAAGAGCTGTGCGAAATAAATGGAACATGGAATGGTCTGATGTTCCTATGAGCAACAAATTGCGTACTATTAGAGACACAACCATACCTTATGTCTCATCAAGCAGCCGATCTCGATGGACTGAGGTAACTCGATGCCGATAGAGAATAGGACATAGTAGACTAACGCATAGACACCTAATGGAGGCGTCGCCACTTCCTTACTGCATGGACTGTCTAGTCCCTCTTACAATAGCCCATATCTTGGCAAAATGCCCCACATGGACGGAATGTCGGCGCACATACTCTCCCGGGAGCCGGTTCCTGGACCTTCCTAATATACTCCGCCTAATGCTTACTGAGTTCCCTCGGAGACAATTCAGTGCGGAACCACTTCTCAGCTACCTTCAAGAAACCGGCCTCATAACTGAAATCTGATCTGTTGTGAATTGATCATACTAAATCTTACTTACCAATGAACTCCTCCATTCCGGAGGACCACCGCTTCCTTTGCTCACTTTTAGTAGGACACATTTGTGACCTCTCTATATATCTCTATAAACAGTAGTGACCTGAGCATGCCTTGAGTCGAAACAATTCCGGAGACTGAAGATGATTTGTCGACGACTTTATGCAGCGCTGGTTGCTGGTTTGAAGTTCGGTGCCAGAAGGACTTCGACCCCAGTGCACTAGAAAGCTTTGACACTCTAATCTAATCTTCCAAATGCCAATATCTCTTCAGTGATTAGCTCAGTGCGCTTCAAACCCTGGAGATCTTCAACAATTACCACACTGTCGTTTCAGCAATCTTACGCTGGCTTGTGCGATTGTCCTCCAGAAACAAAAAACGTTCGTTTGTGCTGGGTTCCGGGCCACTGTGGTGTGCTGTGGGCAATGAGCGGGCGGACGAAACGGCGCGAAGAGCTTCAGCGGCGCCTGACCCAGCAGAACAGCGTCCACTCCCATATAAAGACTATTACCCAGCGATCAAAAGAGCTGTGCGAAATCAATGTAACATGGAATGGTTTGATGTTCCTATGAGAAATAAATTGCGTACTATTAAAGACAAGCTCAAACCCTGGGTCTCTTCAAGCAACCGATCTCGACGGACTGAGGTAACTCTATGCCGATTGAGAATTGGACATAGCGGATTAACGCACAGACACCTAATGGAGGCGTCGCCACCCCCTTGCTGCATGGACTGTCAAGTCCCTCTTACAATAGCCCATGTCTTGGCTGAGTGTCCCACCAGGACGGAATGTCGACGCTCATTCTTCCTCAGGAGTCTGTTCGTAGACTTCTTAATACACTCTGCCTAATACTTACAGAGTTCCCTCAGAAGCAATTCAGTGCGGAACCGCTTCTCAACTACCTTCGAGAAACCAGCCTACTAGCTGAAATCTGATTTGTTTTGAATTGATCATACTTAATCCTACTTACTGATAGACTCCTCTATTCCGGAGGACCACCGTTTTTTTGCTCACTTCTAGTAGGACACATTGGTGACCTCTCCCTATATCCCTAGCTTTAAACGTTGGTGACCTAAGCATGCCGTGAGTCGAAATAATCCCGTATACTGACGATGATTTGTCGATGACTTGATGCAGCGCTGGCTGCTGGTTTGACGTTCGGTGCCAGAAGGACATTGACTCCAGTGCACTAAAAAGCCTTGACACTCTGATCTAATCTTCCCCTACCTATATAAGGGAGGGCTACCTTACCCTGACATTCATGAGAGCTGGTAAAAGCGGCTACCCGTAAGGAAAAGTTATTGCATTTTAAGATAGCAGAGGGAGGAGGAGGCCCCATATGGCTCTTACTACATTACAGAGAAATAGCTTTTTATTGAGAGAATTGAGATAGCAAAAGTTATTTCCTCTTCCATTCCGTAAGAGCCATAGTGTTAGCATAGAAAAAAACATCATATAGCGCAAACTGACTTATGACAGAAGAAACAGCAATTGGATGGATCGGCTGCATCTTATACTGAGTGTTCCCAAAGAAGCGCTTACAGTGTAAGGAATTGCAACACTTTGGCATAAATGGGGGTAATGATTGTAAGTATAGGCTAATACAAGTATTGCCTGGTGCCTACCATAGCCAATATACTAGCTCATAGCGGGCAAGTAATATCCGGGCCTAGAGTATGAGCACCCAAATAGTAATTATGTACATCAATATATACTTCCTTCTAGTATGAGAGGGTGCCAGAAAGACATTGACTCCAGTGCACTAGAAAGCCTTAACACCCTCTAATTTAATCTCGTATGAGAGTGGATGAACAGCCAGGTAGTGGCACTAGAATCCTAATTATGGAAGTATCTCAAATGTGTACCATAGCTAATATGGTAACCTTGCAGTACATTGAGTCGGATTAAGTAATAGCTATATACTGAGTAATCTGACGCAATCCTTATCCTGAAACCGTAGCGTTGAATACTCCCTAACGATATGGTATGATAATCTATACACGTACCCTATAATGTGTACCCAAGTTTCTGGCATTAACTGGCGTAATGTCACAAATTTTTGAATCGAGAGGGGCTATCTACCTGGTTCTTAAAGAGACAAGAGGTTGATTGGGCTTTCCCAATGTACATAGGTACTTGTGTATGAACACGTGGGGTGACTTCCAGAACTCTTTGGAGAGGGTCTGGAAGGGTGACCCTACGCGTCCAAGCGATAGATGCGGTATACTTTTCTGACGTCGTGAGCTTTTTATGAAAGGCATTCGGTATAGCATCATTGATGATGGATCAGATGTAATGCCGACCGATTACGCTTCAAGTGGTTTGCCTGAGGTAGGATGGACGAACAAATAGTTGTTGTTCGACGGACACCGTGCTACCTAGGCTTTGAGTGCAGCCATGGGGTACCGGTCATGTGCTCGACCATCCGGTAGTAGTGAGGCGATTGAGAAGGGCGGCGGCGTTTGGTTGCGGGCGTGGTTCAGGTAGACAGAATTGTCAGCGGTCAGTATGAGAGCGCATGGAGGGTTCTTGGAGAAATGTAGTCCCGTGCGTGAAATGGCTGCAATCTCAGAGACCGGTTTCCTGTTGTGAGAGCGACGAGAAACAGTCATCTGAAAGAGCCCCAAAACTGACGTCGTCTGAGTATTGAAGCGAGGAGATGTGAGCATGTCGAGAACCGGCTCCAGCTTTCACTGCGGCACAAAACGTCAGCGTCCAATCCGTTTCTACTGGTAGGAGGCGTGAGAGCTGATCGGCCCAGACGTTCTGCGATCCGGGATAATAGGTCGCGAGAAGAAAGAGGGACGGCGCTGGAGGATCTTAGGAGCTGAGCTCCGAACTTCTGCAATGCCGAGGCCTTGCTGGAGCCCCAGTGATTCACTATGGCTACCGTCGCCATGTTGTCTGACAACACGCGGACTCTCGTGTGGTGCCAATGAGCTCGTGCCCTAAGCTCATGTATGATGGTCAGCGATTCCTTCGACGTTATATGAAGATTGCGTTCCAATGGCGACTAACAGCCGTACAACTGCTGGTCGCTGCAGCATACGGACCTCCACGCTTCGTCCGATGCGTCTGTCCACAGGAGGTGCTCCGGTGGGAGCAGCCCACCCAGGACGTGGGAGTAGAGGAAGGAATCGTTGCGGTTAGATTATTGAGAGCGTTAGGCTTGCTGGATAAGTGCAAGGACTGTGCTGCTAGCACCATTTCGTTGAAGAAGAGACGCGCATGAAGCAGGTAAGGCGTGTGAAAATTTATTAGGCCCGGGAAACTCTGATGCTGTTGAAGCGAGAGAATTCCGCGGGATACTATATCTGTGGCCATGTCCCTGCAGCGGTCGATGTGATGTGAGGTCGGGGCGTTGGATCCGACCTCTCCGTGGAGCGCACTCTCAGGAAGTCGATCTGCTAAACGGGTAACCACCAGGTGCACATGGAAACCCTGCTTGAGAAGAAAAGTCACTAGCCGTCTGGGTGGCGAGCCGTCGCTGATGTGCTGTCGGTGCTCAGGAACAGCCAGTCGCCGATGTTAAAGGCCGCGTCTAACCCCCACGCTTCCCTTGGGGTTGCAATGGCACCGCGCCGAAACTCAAAGCAATCGTTGGTAGATGCTTGTTTACCGCTTCGGCCACGAAGGACTCCGAGCGACCCATTCTGTTGTTGCTGGTGTTTCTGTGCCACCGGTGGTGCAGGGACCACGTAAACTGAAGTGGAGGGGGCTATAAATATGAGGACCTCCGTCCTGCTTTGGAAGGTTTCAAACGCCTGGAAAGCATTGAACAGTTGAGGTTGAAAAATCGATCTTGCTCGAAGAGTTGCCCGAACAGACTCCTGAGCAAGCTTGTTCATGTTTAAGACATATTGTGTCCGTTTGACATTTGATGTCTTTCGACATTTAATGTCCTTTAACAGATGTCCTACAACAATTAATATCTTACATCTTTATGCTTTTCAGCATTTGATGTCCTTCAACATTTTATGCCCTTCGACATGTTATGTCCTTTGACATGTTTTGTCTTGCAACAATTAATGTCCTGCGACAATTTATGTCCTTCAACAATTAATGGCCTTTGACAATTTATGTCCTCCAACAATTTATGTCCTTCAATAATTTATGGCCTTCAACAATTTATGTCCTTTGACAATTTATGTCCTTAGACAATTTGTCTTTCAACAATTATTGTCTTTCAACAATTAATGTCCTTCAACAATTAATGTCCTTTGACAATTATTGTTCTTCTACAATTAATGTTCTCCTACAATTAATGTCATTCTACAATTAATGTCCTTTGACAATTAATGTCCTTTGACAATTAATGTCCTTGTACAATTAATGTCCTTTTACAATTATTGTCCTTATACAATTAATATCCTTATACAATTAATGTCCTTATACAATTAATATCCTTTGACAATTTGTGGAGAAATTAAGAATGAAAGCGCCAATAATCAATAGAGGAAGGGATAGGGAAGTGACACAGAGTTGTATGCATGCGTGGCTAAATAGCCAATCCACTCGCTTTCACGGCTATCTCGCGGGACGATCAATGCTGCCATAGAGTGGCAGAATAGGATGGCCTAGCGAGGGTAAGGAGGGCGAAGATTTACAGACACAGTCGAAGGAGTTTATGCAGAACTGTCAACTTTGTGTAGGGAGGTTGAATAACTGGACTAATAACTCGATAATTCGATAGGGTATATTTACTAATTTTAGGTGAGCATTCGTTTCATCCTAAAGTACCTAATAGGCTTACAATGGCTGATGTCAATAATGTTGCAGCGACGGTCAATAATGTTGCAGCGACAATGACCCACTTTAGATTGGATAGTGATCCATTTACAATCATGGCAGTATGTTACATTTGTGTATATTCTTCATTAATTTCACCCTTTCCTGTGAACCGACATGCAGAGCACCGATGCATACCTGAATATGATTGCTGTAGTTATTGTTTCTGATGGCGTGATGTCCTGTACGTGGCTGCTTACGTAGGTACTTTTTATTTTAAGTGTGTACGGAAGGGATCCTACCACACATCACTGTTTGCTTCACCTTTTTATGTCTGTGTCTTCCCGACGCGATTCCAATCACTTAGTTTTGTTGCCCGTTAACAACCCCTGAGCTCCTGAAGCTTTCGTCTCACTTCTCTCGCCAACTGCGTATGGTTGCCCTCAACACGTCCTTTTAAGAGCACAGTGTTAGCCTATCTGAACGCCCTCGCGGTTGATCCCCTCTCTTGTTACCCACGTGCCTCAGAATCTGCACCAATTGGGATTGGTTCCCAGTGCCGCGGCAAATAAGCTCCGCCCTCTTAGCTTGACTCTAAATTTTGTCATGAGTATTTCTAGTTCTTTCATACAGACGAATGTGTTGATCTATAAACAATTTATGGAACATTGATAATTAATCTGCATAAAAATAGAAGATAAGTTAACAGTTTTAAAAAAGATGGAATTGTAGTACAATTTAAAGTATAGTTATATAACAAATTAATGTCCCTTGACAAAAAATGTCAATCGACAATCAATGTCCTTTAACAATCAATGTCATTCAACAATCAATCTCCATCGACGATCAATCTCCATCGACGATCAATCTCCATCGACGATCAATCTCCATCGACGATCAATCTCCATCGACGATCAATGTCCTTCGACGATCAATGTCCTTCGACGATCAATGTCCTTCGACGATCAATGCCTTTCGATGATCGATGTGCTTAGACAATTTTTGTCTTCAAACAAATGACGTCCTTTGGGGACAATGCAGGGCACACTCAGACAGCATATTCAGTACGTTATTGCAGTAGAAGATCCCATCTGTGTCTCTGTAAAGGCCGTGGGTCACTAGTCCACTGCCCAGATGGGCCGTCGCGTATTGAATCTTACCTATTGTATATGTGGTGGGACCCTGTGGGTCCAGTAAGGCGGAAAAATGCAGTAATCAGGAGCTCAATGGCCCGTGTGCCTCTGTGAAGCAGCTGCGCTCAAATGAATGCCGGGGTAAGGTAGCTCCCCCTTATATAGTTAAGGGTTTTTTGTATCTAAACAACAACTGGATACGAGCAGTCATTGTTTGGTCAAAACCTAAAAACTCGGGGATAGTCGAAAAACATGAAAGCTTTGAAATTCCCGCTTAATGTTGAAAGACACAAAGGTCTAAACCTGTGGGAAGCTACTTCTGACGAATGCTATCAAGATTCTCTTGTAAAGACGTCTCTGTAATGTTTACTCTTCAAGATTCGTTTGAATAAAAAGCAGAAGCGCTATGCTAACGCTATGACTCTTACGGAATGGAAGAGAATGCCTAACATTAGGAACCAAGCTAAAATCATACCCATCCTGAAACCCAACAAGGCTCTTACAGATTAAGCCTCTCATACAGACACATTTATCTCCTTCCAAACCCCTCGAAAATCATTGAGTGACTGGTTCTAGAAAAGATTACCGCACATATCCCACTCTCCTCTACGCAACACGGTTTCAGGGCTCAACACTTCACAACCACACTCCTCACCCAGACCATCCACGAAGGCCTGAACGAGATGCAGCCAGCCAAACGCACCCTAGCATGCGTTATCGATCTTAGTAAGGCCTTCGACACAGTTCCAAGGCACATACACATGAACAAAATACTCAACACACATCCATCTAAACTACAAGAAGTGGCTTGTTAATTTCCTTTCACACTGTGTACAATATCAAGTCATCTCGACCCGCCACTTCCGCAATGGTGTCCCACAGGGCTCTAAGCTTTCCTCCTCTCTTTTCGATGCCTTCATGCACGACCTGCCTATTCCAACAGAACCAAACACCTACATAAGCTCGTACATCATGGTTTTTAATGTATGTTTTGGGTATGTTAGAGAATCGATTGTGTTATTTTATTATAACTTGACAGTTTTAGTATATTTCATTCAGTTTTGTATGTTCTCTGTACAGTTTCCATCTTTGATGCATGGTATTGGATTTTTTTTATACCATATTAGGATATATTTCGTTTGCATCTGTAATGTAGAGCATTTTTTCAGGTGTAATTTAGTTGGATGGTGTATCTTTTTAGTGTTTTATATTTCAATTTACATCCTGTTTCAAAGGTTGAAGTGGAAAAATATAACTACAGAAGACTCGATTTGTTACATGCTTGGTCTTGTTGTTAGTTTGTTGTATATTTAGTATAGGAACGTACGTCAATATTTTGGAGGAATTAGCCGAGTCCCCTAGTTCAAAGCGCATTGCGTATATTTTTATTTGAAAAAGTAAACCATTTTACTAAGACAGATACCATTGTATAAGATAGTTTTTAATGTTAATTAGAGCAGAGTAGAGAATTAAGTAGTTATTTTAATACTGTTGTATTATTTTTTCCACGATAATCATAGGAATGTATGTTTAAGAGGTGTAAATCCGTACTGCGTCTACGTGGAATTTTGTCATTGAACCCTAGCAAGTGTGTAGTTAACCGTTTTAGAAAACAATTCACTGAATGGATGGATCCTGGTGTAGAGGCTTCATACACTCTTTGGTGGTCATTTAGAGTTTGTCCAAGTTCAACGTGAATTTTTAAGTTTATGTGGATGCTGGTCTTGACTCCCACGGGTTTGTTAGAGAGGTTATCCGACGAGCTGTTGGTCGTTGTAGTGATTTACTTAGGTCGTCAGTGAACAGAAGCCCAGATTTTATGGCCACACTCTGAGACACATGTCAAGCCCATTCTTGACAACTATACCTGAGTATGGATTCTTGGTTTTGTCCAGAATGTCTCTTTGCTCGACACTGGTCAGAGATGATAGACTAAACAAATGCATGATATGTCTGAGGTACTGTGCATGACTGTGTTGCCTCTAAATTTGTTATATATCCGTGGTAGATTGCTGAGTAGGAACCTGATAAAACATTGTAGAGTTCGTAGTTATGACACAGTGGGCTTTGATTTTGTCCTACTAAAGGCATAGCATCAGTTAGGTCTAGGAATTTGTTATAGATTTGAACAGATACCATAGTATTGTTACTTTATTATGCATGAACTCTGTGTTTGTTTTGAATGTCAGATATTTTTGGTATGGCTGTTATATTGGTATACAATTTTTCATAAACCAGATCCCGTGTGATGTTGGTGTAGGTTATATCCTCTGGGGAGTGGAAGGATACGCCGTATATCATAGTTAATCAATGTTGGTTAGGGTCGAGTAGAGAATCTTATTTAGCTATTTTGTAGTTGTTGTTGTTTGAACATCTATGGCATATCCTACCACAGGATATGCCATAGTTGTTGTTTGAACGTCGGTTAGGTTCACGGGCCGCACGGAGTTGCGGCCCAACCGGGGAAGTGAACTCCCTCATTTCCCTTCAGGCTCCCCTCTTTTTTACCCTTCACTATCTCTCTTTTTTTTCCCCATCCTGATATGCTTGATTTTTATTCACCTCATTTGCATCTTATGTTTAGTTCAAATTTCCTTAAACTTGACTCAGAATTTTTAACAATTCTCCTAATAGTCATTGCACACAAACATACACACGCACGCACACTCAAAATAACACATACCCGCTCTAATTATTCTCTTTGCGGGTGGCAAATAAGAGCCAAGCTGCGCTCTTTCTTTCGTGCAACCTTTTCCTACGATTATTCCTTCTTCTTCATTTCATTCTTGCTGTTCTCATGCGGGAAACTTCCTACACCTTGTGTAGATCTCATGCATGGGATCCCCATTTTCTGTCTCTTCTTCATTTTCCCCCTCAGTAGGTGCTGGAGCGCGTAGCCCGGCACCTTAAGGACCACTGCGGATCCTTGGGGCCCTGAAGCAGGGTAGGTAGTGTGTTATTCCTCTTCACTGCCATCCGGGGAGTGCTGGGACCATATGGCCTCAGCACCTTAGGAGTTCCAGTACCTCCTTTTGCACCCGTACATACCCTAGACGTTCGCCGCGTTAATGACTCTGACTTTGCGCAGTAGTAAATCCAACTCTATTAATAAAAGAAAACGAAAAACAAAGACTCACTTGATGCAGCACTGTTTGCTGGTTGGACATTCGGCGCCAGAAGGATGATGGCTCCAGCGCGCTAGAAAGCCTCGTCACTATAGTCCAATCTAATCATTGTTTCTAACGCTAAAAACTTCCCAAATCTCATCGTAGTGGCTCTAACATACTATGAGTTGATGAAATCCTAGAGACGGGCAATGACTTGTTGATGACTTGATGCAGCACAAGTTGCTAGCTTGACGTTCGGTGCCAGAAGAACACGGACTCCAGTGCACTAAAAAGCTTCGTCACTCTTGTCTAATCTACTGCCTCAGAAGACATTCAGTGTGGAACCACTTCTCAGATACTTTCGAGGCAGAGAGCGGATTGTACAGAGGGTTGCTGTCCCAACTAGGCTCATCGAGGCGGAGACGTTGGGGTCGCCAGCGGATAAAAGAGATGGTTGATGTTGTTAGAGAGGCATAGCCGGATAGATGCTGAAGGATAGGATCAATAAAGACACTATTCAAATTAGAACTGTGAGCATGTTGGGAACAAAGTAGATTCACATGTTCTGAGGTGGTTCGGACCCATGTGGAGGATGGATGGATGACTCGAGTTGGGTGAAAACGGTGATGCAAGCCGAGGTCATCGGGCTAGGCCTAGAGAAAGACCGGTGTTTGGGTGAAGGAATGGCGTGAAACAGAATTTAGGGAAGTGAGAGAGAGAGGGTATCGAGATAGCGTGCAATGAATAGGCGTGAGTGGAGAATGGTTGTGAATGCACTTTCCCGTCCTTGGCGCCTCGCAGAGAAACTGTATGAACATGAAGAAGAGCTTGACAATTATAACGCAGGAAGGGCAAGCCAGAGAACCCTTCAGGGCCTTGTTTTTTACACTAATCTCGGACCTCATTCCTGACCCGAAGTGTGAGTTACGGCGTCTTGGTGGGACCTTGTAATGCTAACGTTCTAAGTTTTTGTATACGTGTGAGTGCACGAGAGCAGTGCGAGGTGCGTCGGGCCGTCGACCAAAACTCTTTCGGGGGACTCGGTCTTGCTTCTACGTCTGTATTACTCGATAAGACAAAGCATAATATTTGTCTGCATAACAACGAATGTAGCATGAAAATAGAGACAAAACGTGAACAACTTTGGGGATTGGCCGATACTTGAGCTGCTCACTTTTTATGAGAGGTACACTGTTTCCAAGACACTGATTGGAGAGAGATATCTTGTGGAGGTGAGATTCTAAAATTTTATGTGGATCGACCGCAGAAAGTTGCCAACCCAGATGCTAATATTTAAATTTTTAGTGATGTACTCGGAGAACCGTTGGTCTTGGAGACTATTACCAATTGCCTCCCTGATTCGGCAATCTTGTATTGGCTTGTACGCGTATTCTCCAGGAACAAGAACGTTAGTTTGTGCAAGGTTTCGGGCCACTGTGGGCGGACGATGCGGCGCGGAGAGCTGCCATGGTAACTTACCCTGCAGAACAGCTCCCTCCATATTGGAACTTTCACCCAGCTAAAAAAAAACTGCGCAAAGCCAATTAAATATTTAATGTTGCATTGTTCTTAAAAGTAATACATTATGCACTATAAAAGACACATCTACATAGTGGGCTTCTCCAAATAATGGATCTCAGTTTGCTGAGATTACACTCAGCCGGTCGCGATTAGGATTTGGTAGAACAACGCACAAACATATACTGATGGCGTCGCTGCATCCATTTGCATGAGTGTCTAGGCCCCTTTACGATCCGGTGCCAGAAGGACATTGACTCAAGCGCACTAGAAAACCATGTCACTCCAATCTAATCTAGTCCCCTTTAGAATCACCCTTGTCTTTGCAGAATGTCCAACCTGGATGGGATGCCGACGCACCCACTTTCCCAAGAGCCGGTTCTTGGGCCATACTGACATGCTCTGCCTAATGCTCACCGAGTTCCCTATGAAGCAATTCAGTGTGGAACCACTTCTCAAATCCTTTGAAAAAAAAGTTATCGGAAGTTTAATCTTTTAATCTCAAATAAGATAAATAACCTCATCTCGAGGTTAGATGAAGTGTAAAGGAATAAAAAGCCACAATGTCCTACTAATTTACTAGAAAGTCGAAATTTTCGGACAGTACTATGTCTATCATCAGCGACAAATAAAACCCAAACAGTTGGTAATTGGTACGGGAACAAATTCGATTTCCAGATTGTTTAGGTTTTATTTGTTGCTGATGAGGGACATAGTAGTGTCCAAAAATTTGAACTTTTTAGTAAATTAGTTAGACATTGTGGCTTTTTATTCCTTTTCTCTTTTAATCTGTTATGAATTGATCAAATCTCCTATCTACAAAAAGATTCCTTCACCCCGGAGGGTGCTGTTCCTAACTGATTTTGAATAAAAAAGCCTGCCTTCAACCGAAACAAACCCAAAGACAGACCATACCGTCTCAATAGCTTGATGCCGCCCTAGTTGCTGTGTTCATGTTCGGTGTCAGGAGCTTATTTCAATGGCACTCAGAAGCCCGGCCATTCTAATCGAATCTTTGTCCCACAGAGTCAAGACGATCAGAAATATATGCTACAAGACTTCACCAAAGTACTCTGCAAGCGGTTTAAGGGGACGCCGCCCCCTGCCTGCTCATCTTAGTGTCCCCTCTGACAGCAGCTTTCTCATGCACTACCGTTTTTGTATTCTCATTAAACTGGCGCTGCTCATTGTCGCCCAAGTGGAAGGAATTATTATTTGTTGTGTTTAGTGTTTGTAGGAGCAAAGGTAATGATTATTTTAGCTTTTTATACTTCACCGATCACGCATTCCATGACGGATGTCCTCACAGCTTCTGTGATCGCTCGAGCTACATCAGGGTGTCGACAGGTCCGGGAAATACGTGAAATACTTGAGAGCACCGGAAATTTTTTCCTTGTACGGGAAGTCGAGGAAAGCCTTGGGATTTTTTTTAAATGACACGTACGGGAAAATTTGCGTGCTGTTCTTTGAATTAAACCCACCGAGAAATGCTAGGCTATTAGTATGGCTGTAGGGGAGGGGGAAGCCATCATGGGATATATAATTAATTCGGTTCATGTATTTCTGACATTGAAAGTGTGTCTATATAATTATTGTATATTTTCGTTAGTGATAAAAGTGAAACTATGCCTTGTGATTTTCGGTTGATTAGGTGGATGGGAAGAGAGAGAATAGCCAGGTTCACAGGGAATTAGAATAGTTATAGCTTTTGATAGATTGTGAAGCTCAGCATTTATGTATACAAAATGTACGGGAAAAAACGTTTTGATGTCCGAGAAAGCCTCGGGATTTTCTTACCCAAATCTGTCGACACCCTGACATACTTTCAAAAACAACAATAGTCAAATGCTAACATTGATTTGGAAATGAATTGCTAATGTGACGTCATGTTATGTGGAAGTTTCTTCAGTTGTGAATGTCCATAGATGGAAACCTATTAGAAAGTCTTCCGTCTATTCAAAGTTTATCAATTCTTGACTAATCCACGTTTTGTGAAATTCCCTGATGCAAAACTCTCAAGTACGTGTTTGAAAATGAAAAATTACTGCTGCACAAAAAGCCGTTTATTGCGTAATGATGCAAATCGAAATAGTGTGTTTATCTATCAATAATGGGCTATTTAATGAACACTGACATCAAGTCAATAAGATGAGCAACAACGTTATTTTGTTGCCAGGATGATTTGGCTTATTTAGTCAGAGAAGCGAGTCACTGGAAGCGGATCAAAGATGAATGGGTGCCTGTCCACGGCGATGGCCCGTCCGGGGCGAGTGAACGCTCTTATTTCCTTTTAGACTCTTCTATTTTGCACCCTTCACTATATCCTTTTCCCACCCATCCTCGATTTACTTGACTTGTCTCTAGCTACCTCTTACACGTCTTATGCTTTGTTCAAATATCCTATAACTTATAACAATCTTTCTCATGACAACTCTCAAAAGTTGTTACACACGTAGACACAAACGCACACACACAAACTCACAATCTCACACCACACACACACACACACACATCGGTTCTAACTGTTCTTCTTTCGAGTGGCTAATAACAGCCAAGTTGCAATTTTTCTTTCATGCAAACTGTCTCTACGACTCCACATTTTTCTTTCCATTCTTGCTGTTCTCAGGCTTGAGATTCCCTACACTTCCCCTTAGCAGGTGCTGGGGCACATTTCTCGAGTCACCTTAAGAACGACTACGAATTCTAGAAGCTCTGGAGCAGGGAAGGTAGTGTGGCAATCCTCCTTACCGCCACCCGGGTAGTGCTGGGACCTTATGACCTCGCCACCTTAGGAGTTCCTGTACCTCCTTTGGCACCCGTGCATACCCTTAAATTTGCCTCGTTAAGAAGGGACGTTCCCGGTAGTAAACCTAACTCTGTCATAATGAATTTTATGTAACTTTATGATAC
>SDVV010005411.1:0-19249 GCA_016164225.1 Gammarus roeselii | reverse complement strand
ATGTGACGGGTATCTCTTGGTAATAACGCATGGCGTCATTATGTGACGGGTATCTCTTGGTAATAACGCATGGCGTCATTATGTGACGGGTATCTCTTTGTAATAACGCATGGCGTCATTATGTGATGGGTATCTCTTGGTAATAACGCATGGTGTCATTATGTGACGGGTATCTCTTTGTAATAACGCATTGCGTCATTATGTGATGGGTATCTCTTGGTAATAACACATGGCGTCAATATGTGACGGGTATCTCTTGGTAATAACGCATGGCGTCATTTTGTGACGGGTATCTCTTAGTAATAACGCATGGCGTCATTATGTGACGGGTATCTCTTGGTAATAACGCATGGCGTCATTATGGGACGGGTATATCTCAGTAATAATGCATGACGTCATCAAGTGACGGGTATCTCTTGGTAATAACGCATGGCGTCATTATGTGATGGGTATCTCTTGGTAATAACACATGGCGTCAATATGTGACGGGTAGCTCTTGGTAATAACGCATGGCGTCATTATGTGACGGGTATCTCATGGTAATAACGCATGGCGTCATTATGTGACGGGTATCTCTTGGTAATATCGCATGGCGTCATCATGTGATGGGTATCTCTTGGTAATAACGCATGGAGTCATTTTGTGACGGGTATCCCTTGGTCAGAGTTTTCCACGAGTTCCGTCAATGCGCTACAAGACAAAAAATTAAATAGTAGACATATCATAGATAAAAACCTCATATAAACTTCATATAAAATCTCAACCTTTACTTATACGAGCCCAAATCAAAACGGTTGCCATTTGAAGAAGGGCTTACCCTCCATCATTGCAAATACGATAGTAAATCACCAAGCTCGGCTCGGCCAAGCATGTACATTTTAGAGCGTTGGAATAAACATCCAGTGCATCCTTATGTTAAAGGTAGATTGAGAATAGTAGAAATTGCATGACTGACTTCAAGTAAATTATTGGGCCTAATTTCATCACGATTATATCGCTTATTTCCAAAGGAATCAAGAGGATTAGTTGGGGAGAGTGCGCAGACGGTATCATTTAGTTGGATGTTGCCAGGTGGAGTAATAGCGCTTGGGGCAGATTTCTATCTAATTCTGTTGCTACAGAACGGAAAAGCGAGTTCAATGCTTTTGTCGAGTCTTGATCTGGGAGTGGTTTGTCGAGTCTTGATCTGGGAGTGGTTTGTCGAGTCTTGATCTGGGAGTGGTTTGTCGAGTCTTGATCTGGGAGTGGTTTGTCGAGTCTTGATCTGGGAGTGGTTTGTTGAGTCTTGATCTAGGAGGGATTTGTTGAGTCATGATCTGAAAGTGGTTTCTTGAGTCTTGATCTGAGAGTGGCTTGTTGGGTCTTGATCTGGAATTGTTTTGTTGAGTCCTGATCTGGGAGTGTTTTGTTGAGTCTTGATCTGAGAGTGTCTTGTTGGGTCTTGATCTGGAAGTGGTTTGTTGAGTCTTGATCTAGGAGTGGTTTGTTGAGTCTTGATCTAGGAGTGGTTTGTTGAGTCTTGATCTGGGAGTGGTTTGTTGAGTCTTGATCTAGGAGTGGTTTGTTGAGTCTTGATCTGGGACTGGTTTGTTGAGTCTTGATCTGGGAGTGGTTTGTTGAGTCATGATCTGGGAGTAGTTTGTTGAGACTTGATCTGGGAGTGACTTGTTGAGGCTTGATCTGGAAGTGGATTGGCATCAACAGATCAGCCTTTTCTTGAATCATTACGTGCTTTGAAAAACCTATTTTTAAAATCCATTTATGTACTCTTTTAACTATTAGGGTTAGCATATAGCGATCAGGATCACAGACTCTGAAGGCTATTAAACCTTGATTATTGCGATCAGGGTCACAGACTCTGAAGGTTATTAAACCTTGATTATTGCGATCAGGGTCACAGGCTCTGCGGGCTATTAAACCTTGATTCAACAGTTTGCATAGCATCCATTCATCTCAAATAATAGATCTGAATTCAGGGGTTAACCACGAGGGATACTTTCCTCAGGTACTGAGTCCCCTCTCTCGAAGAGGTAAACTCTAAAAATACAATCCATTGAGTTGATCCAACAAGAGCGTGGGAGCATCACAAGGGTTGGGTGTGTAGGATTTCATTTGTGCAGTGACGCAAATTTGCTAGAAAAATCGTCTCCACAGTTGTTGTCAGCAACTGGTAGGAAAAAGGACTGGGATCGATCAGTCATTTTGAAACAGATACAAAAAACACCAGGAGAACTGATCAGAAAAGTTAACCTCAACCACACCCCAGTAGCGGCTCGCGCTGGTGGAAAAGTTGAACCAAATTTGATCAATCATAGAAAACCAGATATTTGGGTTATTAGGAGACAGCCTTGTAGGCTTGACATCTCTGCAGAGAAGCCGCAATTAAGGTAACTGCGGGGACCCTAATATTTTCTCTGCTGTGACCATAATATGTTACTCTGATAACGCTGGTAGTTTCCGAAAAGAGTACATTTGCAAAGAACGAAATTACCGGCATCATAGCAATCACAGAATCAGAGATGAAATTGAACACGAGAAATTATTCAAGCGGAGTCACTCTCTTGGATTTTTCAGCATTTCACAAATATACCTGGCCGAGATGGTGGAAGAGTATTATAACTCGTAAAAAATCCACCACAAATGTCGAAGTGATTATTCTAAGTGGCAGATAAGAGAGTTTATTCATTCAAGTAGTCGATAAACATACAAAATGTCCAATCATATCGTATATTGCCACATAAAATCGCGCTTGCTGATGATATCGATCTATTTAACACCCTCATCGATGCTGTCACTCACGATATGTTCATGACCCAAATAATGGAAACACCTACAGGAGTCAGATATATTCTAGATCTTCTATTTCGTAACGAACGATGAAGTGAGTCAACCACTTGGAAATAAGTACCATATTTTTGTGTGTTACGAGAGAGCTCAAATCTAAAAACATTGATGAACTACCGCAAAGTCTCTTGTTTAAGATTTGCTAACTTCGGTTATTTATGTGAGTCAATGGCATCAAAAAATGCAACCCACGAACGTGACGTTACTCAAAATAATGACCTTAATCGTATCCCTCGAAAAAACAGGCGATCAGCAGTCAATCAGCCTAAGTGCTGGCAAGGAGATCTGCCGCGCCTTCCGTCACCAGAGAAAAAAAACACTCGTCATATCAAAAACAGTCGCATGACGAGGCTGCACCAAAAAAAAACACAATTGAGGATCAGCCCAAGAGTTTTAAAGGAGGTTCTCTGATACTTGCAGAGAAAGACAATGGAACTGAAATGGATGTGAACGCCGAACTAATCCAAAACAATTATTTAGCGATATATCAGGCATAATAAAATCAAGACTTGTAATCGGTATTCAATGGAAGGACCGTGAAGAGCTAGGACTGGCGACCCTGGATTGAGGGTCCTACCATGCCGTTATTTCTATTCTGTGTTTTAATGAGAATCCGAATATTCCCCATTCTTAGGATATCGCAGTACCGCAGCTTTTCCTCCTGGACAAATAATGAAATACATGGATAAATTGAAGGTCACAGAATCTCTAGATCGTGGCCAAGTCCTTCCTAGAATACTGAAGAACACGAAGAACAAAATCATCAAACCACACTCAGAAATGATCACCCCATTTCTTCCACACGGTCCTTGCTCCTCTCAGTGGTAAGAGAGGACACCGTTGATCACCCCATTTCTCCCACACGGTCCTTGCTCCTCTCAGTGGTAGGAGAGGAAAACTTTGATCACCCCATTTCTCCAACACGGTCCTCGCTCCTCTCAGTGCTAAGAGAGGACAACGTTGATAACCCCATTTTTCCCACACGGTCCTTGCTCCTCTCAGTAGTAAGAGAGGAGAACGTTGATCACCCCATTTCTCCCACACGTTCTTCGCTCCTCTCTGTGCTAAGAGAGGACAACGTTGATCCCCCCATTTCATCCACACGGTCCTCACTCCTCTTAATGGTGAGAGAGGACAACGTTGATCACCTCATTTCTCCCACACGGTCCTCGCTCCTCTCAATGGTAGGAGAGGACAACGTTGATCACCCCATCTTCCCCAAACACGGTCCTCGCTCCTCTCAATGGTGAGAGGACAACGTTGATCACCCCATTTCTCCCCGCACGGTCCTCGCTCCTCTCAATGGTGAGAGAGGACAACGTTGATCACCCCATTTCTCCCACACGGTCCTTGCTCCTCTCAATGGTGAGAGAGGACAACGTTGATCACCCCATTTGTCCCACTCGGTCCTCGCTCCTCTCAATGGTGAGAGAGGACAACGTTGATCACCCCTTTCTCCCACTCGGTCCTCGCTCCTCTCAATGATGGGAGAGGACAACGATTTTCCAGTTTGTTATAAATGGGACAAAAATCAGACACTCCTATAATTTGGCAACGACTGCGGGGAGACACAATAATGGCGTGTTTGATTACGAGTGAAACAAAAGACCTCACAGGAAACACGCATGTTGATAGGAGACTATAATAGACCTCACAGGAAACACGCATGTTGATAGGAGTCTATAATAGACCTCACAGGAAACACGCATGTTGATAGGAGACTATAATAGACCTCACAAGAAACACGCATGTTGATAGGAGACTATAATAGACCTCACAGGAAACACGCATGTTGATAGGAGACTATAATAGACCTCAGAGGAAACACGCATGTTGATAGTAGATTATAATAGACCTCACAGGAAACACGCATGTTGATAGGAGACTCTAATAGACCTCACAGGAAACACGCATGTTGATAGGAGACTATAATAGACCTCACAGGAAACACTCATGTTGATAGGAGACTCATCGTCACAGCTTAGACACTATCACTCGCGTCTTACAAAGCTGCAATTTTTCAAGAATATAAACTAAATTTACGACGGGAATCTACAATCAATATCATAGACTTTGATCACCAGAAAGCTCCTGATAAAGTCCCAATTAGACGCTTAGTTAGTATATTGCATCACATCGTTATTCGGATCGAGCAAAATAACTGAATAATTAGCTTGCTCACGGACAGTCGGTAGCGAGTCGTCCTTGACGAAGCGTCCTACAATTGCAGGCTGTGACAAGCGGCGTGCCTGACAACCCTGTTTTTGATCCAGTCCTTTCCAAATATTCTACACCAATTTCTATAAAAGCGGGCTTTTAAACATTAACAAGTTGGCAAACTTTACTAAGCTGGGAGTGAAAATGCAAACTGAGCTTGAGCGTCAGCAGATCGATTCAGACTGGAATATTTTGTTGGTTGGTAAGGAAGTGGTAAATTGCATTAAATTTCGACTCATGTAAGGTTCAGCATATATGGCATCACAAACCGGAGCACAAATATTCCATGTGCGGAAAGAAACTTGTTCCCGTCACCGAGGACAGAGGTCAAGGTGTCATCATTATAAGTAACGATTTAAAATACTGCAAACAATGTAGCAATGCTGAAAAAAAATCTTTAGTTGTTCAATACATTTGTTCAACCCTTTCTCTAGTATCCATTCCAATTCTGGTCCATCATGTTTTAAAAAATATGTTAATAAATTCGAGGAGGTTCAACGTAGAGCTGCCAAAACCTACTCCTCTCTGAGCAGTGAAACGTAGGAACAGAGTCTTAGCGAATTCGAACTCCATTCGCCGGAGTAACGTCGCGCTGGAAGTGACATGATCGAGGTATGAAAGAATTAAAAGGATAGGGAAAACGTCGGCCAAACGAGCCGTCTTACTTTAAATTTGAATAAAGTGACCAGGAATAGAGGTAACACAATATCTGGCTAGCGCCATGACGCGCAACTTCTCTGCGTGTTGAGTTGTCCGAGAATGGAACTGGGTACCCAACAAAGGGAATTCGTGTTTGTTCACGTACGATTTATTAACTGAGAACCCACTTCATAGTACACGCTGATCCCTTTTTTGTGCTGGGACCTAAACCCGCACGTTTGTTTGCTTTGTTTGCGATACTTTGAATTCAACTCAAACTCGGTAAAGCCGGTCAAGAGGCCTCCAAAGTAAACTCCTTGGCCCCTGGCGCGAACCAGGGGGTCGATGAGGAGTAGAAAGAAACTCCATTTAGGAGGGACCAGCATCCCCTCCAGAGCACCGAAAACCAAGATTTCAACGGCCAAGAACGTAAGCCTCTCCAAGATGACCAGCGCCACCCCAACAGAAGACGACCGGAGAGACAACTGCATCGACGAGTTAACCAGGAACGTCCAGGAAAAATTGAATCTACTAAGCCAAGCGATCGGCTTCTCTGAACAGGAAGCAGAAGTTTTCGCCGCAGAACTAAGCCCAATTGACGACCGTGTCACGAGACTCGAGGGTCATTTCAAGACTATTTCCTTTATGTCCATAAACTAGAGAAGAACCAACTAACTAAAGAACCCGCAACTTACACAAGTACTTCCACCTCTACGTCAAACGACAACTTCGACAACTCTTCATCCCACAAAAACCCCAACCGAGCTCCAAGGGCTGCAAGGAGAAAGCAATACACGCCATTCAATAAACACAATTTGTTCAACAATAGTCATACCATTCCCGAACACCTGAAGATCGCGTTCGACGCCAACGACAGACCGGATATTTGTTCATACACTCTGCTAAAAGATCTGGGCTCTTTCACTGGCTGCCCAGTCATGAGCTTCGTCACCAGCGCAGACGAAGGCTTTGCCATCAGAGTAGACACAAAACTCTGACACAGTAACCAGAGTCAGACACAAAACTCTGACTCTGGTTTTGGCTTTGCCAAAACCAGACTCTGTGAAAAACCATGCAAAATAGTGCTATACCCGACTTTCTCTACAAGTTCATGTTTGACCTACGTTGAAGATATCCCGAAGGAGGAAGTCGAGGAGCACGTCACTGGACTCGTTCAATACGAAGACTGCGTTGCCGAAGCAAAGTTCGCACCGAGGATCACACCAAGGAGAGAGACTACCACAGCCCATTTACAAAAATTCAACTGCCCTACTCTACTAAAATATCTAGACATTCCCTTCAGCGCTACCGAAACCAAGGTTACACCATTTGAGAGACGTCCGATGAGATGATATAAATGCCAGAAATACGGACACACGAGAGGAAACTGTAATGGTAAGCATAGATGCTCATACTGCTCCCAGGATGACCACGAGTGTCAGCAGATCCAACTAGACTTGAACAAAATTGTTGATTGGTCAGAAAAATTGCATATGAAATTTAATGTAGACAAATGCAAAGCTATGCACTTTGGTCCTCATAACCAAAGCACAAATATTCAATGTCAGGAAAGAAACTCATTCCCGCCACCAAAGAGAGAAATTTAGGTGTCATCATTAGTAACGACTTGAAAAACAGCAAGCAATGCAACGATGCTGCCAAGAAAGGCAACGAAATCCTAGGTATGAAATCCCGCACTATCTCTTACAAAAACCAACACAGTATGCTCAAGTTATTTAATGTATTGGTTAGACCGCATCTCGAGTAAGCCGTTTGATTCTGGTCTTCATTCCTTAGAAAAGACGTTATTAAACTTGAGAAGGGTTAACGTAGAGCTACCAAAATCATCCCCTCGCTTCGGAATAAATCGTACGAAGACAGGCTTCGTGAACTCAATCTCTAACCGCTAAAAAAACTAAATTATTAATAAATAAGTAAGGAAGTTTATTCATTCACAGATAGTATATTCTTCGTTTCAAACAATACATTTATACATAGTGAATCTAAAATAGGTAAAATTACAAGCTTTGAACTTGTAACTAAGTAGTTGGAGCTGTGTGCATGCGGTAGGGAGCCATTTTACTATCCTAGCTGGACATGCGAACACGGCTATTGCCTAAACATGTCATGACAAGAGAGCTATACGGGTAAGTTTTAATGTACACAGTAGATATGCACTGTCTCCTGTTGACTTAAAGTGTTCCGATTTGACAAGGGGATCATTTATATGACAATTAGTTAGAGTGAGAGTTGCTAATTCAGCAGTACAACACCTAATTGATTGGGTAGCAGAGAATGCTACAATATGAGTGGGTCTCTGCGAGACAAAGAGTCACTGACAAAAAAAAAACAGATAGAGTATCAATATTATAATATATGATCAACTTAAAGAACGTTTCTTCCTACACGAGTGGTGTGTTATTCCTGTGGAACATTGAGCTCCCTAACGTGTCACGACGAAAGAGCTATCAAGGTAGGTTTGAGGTGCACAATACGTATGCATTATATCCTAATGAGATTACTGTAGGTGTTGCTATTTGACCTTGGAATCTTTTGCATAGTAATTAGTATGAATTCTATAGTTCAAACCCACAGCCAAATTAATTGAACAGCAAAGAGTGTGACGGTATGGGTGTGTCTATGTGAGTTAGAGAACCACTGGCATAACAAACAACCTAGAAAGAAATATATTCACATTTGTATGCGTTCATACACGAACCGGTGGGATGATTTTTGTGTCACGGTGACAGAGTGCGTACTTGCACACGGAGAAACATATATATCTAGATTACGTTTAAACAGTACATACGTATGCACAAATACACGTAGAATGCCTATTGAATATTGAAGTAAATAAACATGCGCAATCAGTCTGGAGTGCGTGTATTGAAAGGCGGGACCATCAGGTCGAATTAGGTGACAATACAGAGTCCATCACTGCGTGTAGGCAGTCTTCATTCATTTCATCCGCCAAGTACAAGTGTCAAAGGGTCTTGATGTGTGGATGGGTCTCTGTGAGTAGGGGAACTCATAAACAGATGGAATGGTATTACTGTACCGCTATGAGTCTATACATAGATATACACACATTTAAGAGTCACATGAGGATGGATCTACAAATCTGAAGTACATTTGATGATGGGTGCGCAAATTTCAAATAAATATAAAATACATATGATGATGGGTCAGGACCTTATGGCGTTCATCACATCGTGTAACCGAGTGCGTGAACTTGTGAGTGACCGGTAGCGAACATCTAACTTTGAACTGAGCATGAGTACCACCTTTTCCGAAACAGCGAGAAACCGGATAAATAGCCAGGTATATTTAAATTACCTAATAAATAGGCGATCAATCCTGATGAAACATAGCATTGCGATCAGACATTATGTTTTTATGACGTAATTGTTTGATTATCTGCCCGATACGTTGGGAGGCAAAGGTTGTCTGGTTATATGTGGGTGTGAGTTCGAGGGTTCTCCATACATGCATTTAACGGTTCTGTCATACTTGCATGTGTGATCCGGGCAGGGCATATTAAAATATTTAAAGCAACACAGTGCGAGGAGACCCCTGTCTTTATACGTGACGTTAAATTACACGCTTGGCGGAAATACGAAAGTAGTGATTATGAATCTCATTGTGTCTATCGCTATCGGGGATGAAACAGAGTCGTGTTAACAGGGTGATGGTGTTGATGCTCTGAGCGAGCTGGAAAATATAGTGTTACGTTGCCAGTTCCGTGTTAATCGTCATCAATCGTTTGACAGCCTGCCCCTGCCTGCGGGCAAGGAGTAGAGTGGTACATTTCTGATTGAAAGATAAGGTTGCGCAGTTCCGAATGTCAGCTGTGCCGCTGGTAGCTTGTTGAAAGTCTTTGGACCTGAAATCGTGAAAGCTTTGGCCCCAATGTCTGTTCTTCCGAACTCTGTGTCAATATTATTTTCATTCCGTGTTGATCGTTGATGGCCGCTTTTCGAGTTGTCAACACAACACCGTTTGAACAGGAAAGCTTGTTCTGAATTTTAGAAACTCGTATTGCTTCGCTCAGCTCTAGTCGTTCCTGGATGTTTAGCCACCCGAGTTTTTTTGGAATTGGTGTCACGTGATCGCTCTTTCTAAAGTTCTCATCGTGCGTTACTTTTGCGGTAAAGTTTATGCTTCGTTGAATGTCTGAGAGTAATGCTTTCGTGTACTTTCTCCAAATGGTAGAGCAGTAGTTTAAATGTGAAAAAATCAGAGCATTGATTACGAGAAGTCTGGAATTGAAGTCGAGTTGCTTCTTTGTTCGACTGAGAAACATTATTGAGCCATTCAGCTTGGAACAGAGCTTATCAGCATGATGTCCGAATGTCATATTGGGATCAAGCCACACTCTCAAGCTTTTGATTTTCTTGTCAAGATGGATTTTTGCGCGCATACAATCAACTTCAAAATTCTCGGGAACTCCCCGTGTATTTGCTTTGGATCCCAGGATAATTCACTGTCTTTTAGTTGTATTAACTTTGGGCCCATTTGAGGAATACCAGTCTATTATGTCGGTCAGCGCTGTTTCTGCATCCGTCTTCAGCTTTTCTAATTCGTTTGCTGGTATAACGAACAATAATTGAACATCGTTTGCGTATAATGTCATTCTGGCATTATCGAGGGGGTTTCCACAGTTTATGTCGTTGATAAACAGAAGGAAAAAAACCGGTCCGAGAATCGAGCCTTGTGGAACGCCGAAATTTACCGGTCATGGAGAAGAGGTGATCTTTCCATCTAATACGACAGACTGGGACCGATGTCTGAGATATCTTCCAAGCCAGGGTTTTATGATGTTCAGTTGTAGCAGTTTTTGCAGCAAAATGTCGTTATTTACACTGTCAAATGCTTTTGAGAGGTCCAGTTGCACGAGTAATTATAGACTGTTTTCGTCTATAGCTTTGTATACTAATTCGGAGATTTTCAGTAGTGCGTCTTCAGTAGAGGTCTTCCGTCTGTATGCATACTGACAGTCATTGATCAGGTTTGCCTCTTCTAGGTAGTCAAGGAGTTGACGTGCAATGATCTTTTCCAAGATTTTCGTAGTTACTGGCAGGAGGCTTATGGGTCTGTCTGTGATTTGAAGGGTCGTTTACCTCCCCCTTTTTATGGATAGCTTTGATTAGTGCTTGTTTCCAATTTTGAGGGAAGGTATTTGTTGCAATGGATGTGTTGATGAGCAGTTGGAAATATGGCAAAAAAAATCGCTAACCCGTCCTTGAGGTACTGTAATGCTATACCGTCGTTCCCACAGGAATTTGTATTTTTTGAGCGCATAAATAGCCGTAACAATTTGCAATCTGCTTACCGGTCTCGGTGTCCACATTTGGTTCTTCTAGGTGGATGAGTCGTTATGAGATGGAATTGTGAACAGAGTTGGCTTATGCGTCACCGGGGTTTCGTGAACCACCGACGAAGTTTTGTTGTGTTTGTTCATTACCTCATCGTTTGTGTGCTTTCTAACGTTAGCGAAAAACTCATTGAATGATTCTGCTATTTCTGTAGGGTTTTCATAATTTTAGGACTTTTTTTGGGCTTCTTGTGGGGCACAGTGTTCCCAAAGATGTTCCAAGTCTGCTTCGGGTTGTTTTTTGCTTTTTCTAATTCAGCAAGGGGCGCATCTCTCTTTGCTTTGCCTATTATTTTTTTATGTGTTTCCTCTTGTTTGGCAAGCGACTCGCAGGACTTTTAAAACACGCGATTCATCTGTCAAATCCGTGTTATTTGAGTCGGTGTTATTTTGTATAACTTTTTTGTTGGCTAGACCTTTCAGAAATATTTGAAAATATTTTAAGAATTGTATATCCTGATTGAGTTTGGGACTCATCCAGCTGACTGGAGTGCGTGTAAGTTCCTTTCTGATTAGTGGTGCTACTGTGTCAAGGGCCGCTGAGGACGTGTCTGTCTATAAAAATGGGCGATTGAATATTCACATCGTCCGTATTACGCATGTTGTTGAGCAATGGTACTCTTTTCCACAATTCTTGCTTCAGTGTGTCTCGTGAGTAGTTTACTTTTCTTCTATACGTTCTAATAACTGGTTTCCGTTTTTCGTTGCGTACATTGATCAGGCAGCTTATTTCTTTGTGGTCGGCAAGAGACTCACAGACATTGGTGTTCAGGACAGACGATTGTTTGTTCGTGATTATCAGATCGAGCAACGAGCTTCTTTCTTTTGTGATTCTAGTTGGCTCCTCAATGAGCTGTTCTAGTTTTAGTCTTTTAATTATTGAACCCAATTTATTTGACTTTAATTGATTGTCGTTGAAATCTCCTAAGATATACATGTTCTTTTACAAATTAGCTGCTGTCTGGAGATTGGATTCTATGTAGCTGAAGGACTGGTTGCCCCCTTTGGGTGGCCTGTAGACGGCTCCGACAATAAAGGATTTGTTTTTTCTTACATGAACGGTAATCCAAACATCATTCACTTCGTCTCTGTTTCCAACCGTTTTCCATGTCCTAGTTATGTACTCATTTTTAGCGTGAATGCAGGCGCTGCCTCCTCTCATACCTCGGTCATTTCTAAACAGTTTGTACCCATCTATCTGTATAAAATTGCAGTCCATGTTTCGTACCAGCCATGTCTCAGTGAGACAGAGTATATCAACATCTTCATCAGTCAACATTAGTTAGATTTGGTCTATCTTAGACAAGAGATTTCTAACATTAATGTGTTTTATTCGTATGTGGTCTTTGTCTCTTAGCCGAGTCTTGCTAACCTCGTCGTCGGCTTCACAAAGGGCGCGAGTGCCGTCTAGTCACGTGTGATCAGGTGCCCTGCGGTGACTATTGCTGCGATCTAGGTTACTTGTGTCGATGACCAAGTTGCTGCCTGTAATGAAGTTCTGGCTGTCGGGGACGCTGCCCTGCTCGTCCTCTGCGTAGATGCAGGTGTCTGGTGCATCATACAGGGCGGTGAATTGGTTCGAGTCGAAGTTTCTACCATTTGGTGTTCTATTTGTATTGGAGGATTTCAAAATTTTCTGCGTTGGGACAAGTGCACTGTAATGACTGTCCTTTAGGTGAATGAATACTTTGATACCTGACTGGTTGTTATTCAAGAGTGGCTTGATGGACCTTATCGTTGTCGTCTATTTGAACAATGTCAATCTGGTGCCCCAGAGCATTGCTCAGCATTGTGGGGATCAAGTCTCCCATGGGTTGATTGTTTACAAGTGTTTACAAGTGACCAGAAGTTCCTGTTGTAGAAATACGCTCCCTTATATATCTGGTAGGCGTCTTCGTAATCATTTTTTGGGAGGAAACCCGAATAGTAGTCCATGTTTGTGTCGGCCTTCTTCCATGCGACGCTAAGTAACGAGGCAAAGTCTGATTTTAGACAATAACAAATTTGGTATTTCCATGATTGACTAAGAGCGTGTATTAGGCAATGGCCATCTGTGGGGTTGACATTAATTGTCATTTCATGTTATTTAGTACCCAAGTGATTTTATTGGTTCTGTGTATATGTGGATTTTTATATCCTGTATCCCTGCTGGTTTGTGAGTGGCTGTTGCTTCTATGGGGATGATGGATGGACGCCCAATGGGAATTGTTGGTCTGAGGAAGATGATTGGTCATCGATTGGGAGCCTTTGGTGTGGCAAGGATGACGAGAAGATTCTGATTGTGAGCTGTTCTGAATGGGATACTAAGGAGGTGTGGATTGGAAGTGGTTGGTGAGGTGATGATGATGAGTGGCCCTGATTGGAAGCTACTGGTGTGAGTATGTTAAAGAGGTGCTGACTATGAGCTGATTGTGTTGGTATGATGAGGGGTTGCTGTTTTGGAGTTGTTGGCTTTAGTGTGATGTGGAGCCGTTTATTGGAAGCTGCTGGGGTGAGTATGGTTAGGAGGCGCTGACTGGGAGCTGTTTGTGTTAGGATGATGAGGGGTCACTGATTTGGAGTTGTTGGTCGGGAGGTGATGAGGAGACGTTGATTGGAAGCTACTGGTGTAAGCATTGTGAGGAAGCGTCTTCTGGGAGCTGCTTGTGTATGCATTTGGCTGATGTGGGGTTGCTGTTCTGGAGTTACTGTCGTTGATGTGATGAGGAAGCGCTGATAGGAAGCTGTAGGTGAAATGACGATTTAGGAGGGCTGGTTGGGAACTGTTAGTGTGCGGATGATGGGGGACCGCTGACTGGTAGCTGTTGAAGTGTGGATGGTGAGATGGCTCTGATTGGTAGTTGTTGATACAGGGGTGAAAAAGAGGCACTGATGGGTAGCTGTTGGTGTACGGATGGTGAGGAGACGCAGATTGGTAGTTTTTGGTATAGGGATGGTGAGGAGGCCCCGATTGGTAGTTGTTGGTATAGGGGTGATGAGACGGCTCTGTGTGATGGTTGTTGGTGTAGGGCTGGTGGGGACGCGCTGGCTGGTAGTTGTTGGTATAGGGGCGACGAAGAGGCGCTGATGGGGAGCTGCTGGTGTACGGATGGTGAGGAGGCGCTGATTGGTAGTGTTATGATCGGCCTCCTCTGGCACAGATTTATAAACTTGGATAACCGAACATTACCGCGGGAGGTGCGTAGTGAGTGTCCCTAGAAACAGTGTAGGCCTTAGGCCTGTTAACTCTTAGCCCAAGTTTCTTGGAGTTCCCTTGCCTAGCATATATTTAATTCCCCTCCGATGTGTTTGAAAAGAAGCAGGTGGTTTCTCGCAGATCGTGTAACGTAGAAGACATTGACGAGTGAGGGCCATTTACGCACCTTGAAAATCCCCGTGTCAGCGATAGGGGGAGGGGAGACCAGATCCCATAACACTGTTTAGCTCAGGGGTATCATATATGGTAAACAATAGATGGGAGGAGCCATTAAAATACGTTAAAAGACTCAATTGTATATTTACTAATGAGGTCGGGGTATTAGAAGGCCCGCCTCTTTAGCTGTTCCAAAAATGTGAACAATTCCCTGATTAGAGGATCCCCTTCAATCTCATGATCATGGCCCTCCCACATATTATTCAGGGCAGCCCCGAACGACAGAGGGCATGACGGACACTTGCGATCGGCCGCAGCGGTCGGTCACAGAGACCCTTGCCTGCGGGCACAGCGAGCACAGACTCTTGCCTTCGGGCACAGCGATAACACACACTTGCCCTCGGTCACCCACAGAGCAGACAGACGTGCCTTCGGGCACAGCCATCGGTCGTAGGCCCCCTACTCTACTCTACGCTCGTTTTCTACTTAACACTTTTCTTTTTGATATTCACTTTGTTACCCTGTGTCCGTTATCACAATCAATTTTATGGCAGTGCTCTGTTGAGTTTACCTGTCAACTTGTTACTTTTCTTATTGAAAAATACTACTATAAAACCAATGTTTGATCATTCCAACCTTGATTTACCCGATTATCGCAACCTGGGAACTTCGAACATAACAGTAGTTGTTGGTATAGGGGTGATAAGGAGGCGCAGATGGAGAGCTATTCGTGTGCGGATGATGTAGAGGCGCTGATTGGTAGTTGTTGATATTGAGGTGGTGAGGAAGCGCTGATTGGTAGTTGTTGTTATAGAGGTGGTGAGGTGCCACTGATGGGGAGTTGTTGGTGTGCGGGTGGCGAAGAGGCGCCGATTGGTAGTTGTTGGTATAGGGGTGATGAGGAGGCACTGATGAGGAGTAGTTGGTGTTCAGATTGTATGAAGGCGTTGATTGGTAGTTGTTGTTATAGAGGTGGTGAGGAGGCGCTGATTGGTATTTGTTGGTATAGGGGTGAGGAGGAGGTGCTGAATGGGAGCTGCTGGTGTACGGATGGTGAGGCGGCGATGATTTTTAGTTGTTGGTATAGGGGAGATGAAAAGGAGGCGCTGATGAGGAGCTATTGGTGTGCTAATGCTGATGAGGGACTGATTGGTAGTTCTTGATGTTGAGGTGGTGAGGAGGCGCTGATTGGTAGTTGTGGTATAGGGATGGTGAGGAGGCGCTGATTGGTAGTAGTTTGAATAGGAGTGCTGAGGAGGCACTGATAGGGAGCTGTTAGTCTGCGGACGGTCAGGAGGCGCTGATTAGTAGTTATTGGTGAAGGCTGAAGAGAAGGCGTTGATGGAGAGCTGTTGGTGTGCGGATGGTGGGAAGGCGTTGATTGGTAGTTGTTGGTATGGGGGAGCTGAAGAAGCGCTGATGGAGAGCTGTAGTAGTAGTGTTGGGGTGTAACTGGTTTAGTGGGGTGTGCAGTGGCATTGGTGACAGGTGGAACGAATAAATGGGATGCGCGGGGCTTAGTGTGGTGTGGTTTGGTGTCCAGCGGCTTGGTCAATGGGAAAAGGTTATGAGACGCATTAAGATAGAAGAGCGGTTTACATGTCGTTTGTGTAAATACGGAGTGATGTGTCATAAATGATAAGCTTGTTAGCTGGCGCGTAATTGAGAGAAGGTAAGAGCGCCCTGCGTGCGTGTATTTGTCCTGAAATGGTTTTCCAAGTCAACTGATACTGTGAGTTGGATCGTAGTATCTGAAAAATCGATGGTCGCTGTCTTGGTGGTGAGGTAAGCGGTTCGTTTGGGCAGGGTAGGGGTGGTGCGCAAGGTGACGGGTGTTGTGCACGGTGTCAGATAGCCGTGAGTGTATGTAGTCCGCTGTCTTGTCACCAGTTAATGGTAGAAGAGGCGTGGGCCGTGCCAGTTTGTAATTGACCGACTCGTGATTGTGTTTCGGCAAAAGAGGGGGACGGAGGTGTGTCAGCGGGAAGCAAAGAAAGGAAGGGCGCGCAAATGACCGCGTATTGTGGTCATAGTGACAGTAGTGGTCTGGCATTAGCTCAATCCAGTGAGGGACATAACGCGCTACAATTTTGAGGAGTTTGGCCGTTCTGGCTCATGAAATGGTGTCTCTGTTTGATTGATTTGAATTTGGTGGGTTCGACCATGTATATCCTTGCAGAACGATTCTTTTCAAAGATTGTGTTGGCCATTTTTGCTAAGTCATCACGCTCGTCACGGTGTAAAAGCGTTATAATGTAATTTATGTACCATTTTCTCTCTCAATGGTTTTTAGCAGTGCTTTAGAGTCAACTCCGTTGATTTTTAGGATAGTGCATTTCCTTGTGAGGTCATCCGGTTGTACATTTGCTATGAAGTAATCGCCTATGAGGATTGTTACAGGAGTTTCTTAAGTTTCTCCTGGAACGCTGTTGGCATTGTGCACACCGACGGTTGTCTGTGTTGTTGGATGGGTCTCGCTCGCTGTTACGGCGGTGACGCATAAGCCCGGTAACAGCGGCGGTGATGCTTAAGCCAACGCGGTTCACAATTCCATCTCATAACGACTCATCCACCTAGAAGAACCAAATGTGGACACCGAGACCGGTAAGCAGAATAAAATTGTTACGGCTATTTATGAGCTCAAAAAATACAAATTCCTGTGGGAACGACGGTATAGCAGTACAGTACCTCAAGGACGGGTTAGCAATTTTTTTGCCATATTTCCAGCTGCTCAACACATCAATTGCAACAAATACCTTCCCTCAAAATTGGAAACAAGCACTAATCAAAGCTATTCATAAAAAGTTGAGGTAAACGACCCTTCAAATCACAGACCCATAAGCCTCCTGCCAGTAACTACGAAAATCTTGGAAAAGATCAATGCACGTCAACTCCTTGACTACCTAGACGAGGCAAGCCTGATCAATGACTGTCAGTATGCATACAGACGGAAGACCTCTACTGAAGACGCACTACTGGAAATCTCCGAACTTGTATACAAAGCTATAGACGAAAAGAGTCTATCATTACTCGTGCTGCTGGACCTCTCAAAAGCATTTGACAGTGTAAATAACGACATTTTGCTACAAAAACTGCTACAACTGAACATCATAACACCCTGGCTTGGAAGCTATCTCAGACATCGGTCCCAGTCTGTCGTGTTAGATGAAAAGATCACCTCTTCTCCATGACCGGTAAATTTCGGCGTTCCACAAGGCTCGATTCTCGGACCGTTTTCTTTCCTTCTGTTTATCAACGACATAAACTGTGGAAACACCCTCGACCACGCCAGAATGACATTATACGCAAACGATGTTCAATTATTGTTCGTTATACCAGCAAACGAATTAGAAAAGCTGAAGACGGATGCAGAAACAGCGCTGACCGCCATAATAGACTGGTATTCCTCCAATGGGCTCAAAGTTAATACAAGTAAAACACAGTGAATTATCTTGGGGTCCAAAACAAATACACGGAGAGTTCCCGAGCATTTTGAAGTTGATTGTATGGGCGCAAAAATCCATCTTGACAAGGAAGTCATAAGTTTGGGAGTGTGGCTTGATCCCAATATGACATTCGGACATCATGTTGATAAGCTCTGTTTCAAGCTGAATGGCACACTAATGTTTCTCAGTCGAACAAAGAAGCAACTCGACTTCAATTCCAGACTTCTCGTAATCAATGCTCTGATTTTTTCACATTTAAACTACTGCTCTACCATTCGGAGAGAGTGCACGAAAGCATTACTCCCAGACATTCAACGGAGCATAAACTTTACCGCAAAAGTAGCGCACAATGAGAACTTTAGAAAGAGCGATAATCAAACATTACGTCATAAAAACATAATGTCTGATCGCAATGCTATGTTTCATCAGGATTGATCGCCTATTTATTAGGTAATTTAAATATACCTGGCTATTCATCCGGTTTCTCGCTGTTTCGGAAAAGGTGGTTATAAGTTAGATGTTCGCTGCCGGTCACTCACAAGTTCACTCACTCGGTTACACGATGTGATGAACGCCATAAGGTCCTGACCCATCATCATATGTATTTTATATTTATTTGAAATTTGCGCACCCATCATCAAATGTACTTCAGATTTGTAGATCCATCCTCATGTGACTCTTAAATGTGTGTATATCTATGTATAGACTCATAGCGGTACAGTAATACCATTCCATCTGTTTATGAGCTCCCCTACTCACATAGACCCATCCATACATCAACACCCTTTGACACTTGTACTTGGCGGATGAAATGAATGAAGACTGCGTACACGCAGTGGTGGACTCTGTATTGTCACCTAATCCGACCTGATGGTCCCGCCTCTCAATACACGCACTCCAGACTGATTGCGCATGTTTATTCATTTCAATGTTCAATAGGCATTCTACGTGTATTTGTGCATACGTATGTACTGTTTAAACGTAATCTAGATATATATGTTTCTCCGTGTGGATGTACGCACTCTGTCACCGTGACACAAAAATCATCCCACCGGTTCGTGTATGAACGCATACAAATGTGAATATATTTCTTTCTAGGTTGTTTGTTATGCCAGTGGTTCTCTAACTCACATAGACACACCCATACCGTCACACTCTTTGCTGTTCAATTAATTTGGCTGTGGGTTTGAACTATAGAATTCATACTAATTACTATGCAAAAGATTCCAAGGTCAAATAGCAACACCTAATCTCATTAGGATATAATGCATACGTATTGTGCACCTCAAACCTACCTTGATAGCTCTTTCGTCGTGACACGTTAGGGAGCTCAATGTTCCACAGGAATAACACACCACTCGTGTAGGAAGAAACGTT
>SDVV010005410.1:0-19250 GCA_016164225.1 Gammarus roeselii | reverse complement strand
CACATATTGACGTATAGGTTACCTTTGGTACTTGTTTTTATCGCATTTCAATGCTAGGCATACTGTATTGCAATTGATTGCACGTCATACCGCATATATGCAATTTCAGTGTGAATTCAGGATTCTTTCGTGGTTTGAAGGGGTCTCTTTGTACTGTTTATAGTATTTATATATGCTTTTCTTCTTTTGATAGCTATATTGGGGTATACTTGGTCACTAACTGTTGCTTTTTATAGATATTTATTCGGTTCTGATAAGAATATGCCTTCATCCTATTTTGGAGAGTGGTGGGGCGTGTCGGGACCGTCTGGGCAATACGTTCAGTACGCCTCTACAATGTTCGTCAGGTGAGGCTACTTTTAGCTGTTCTTTGTCTTATCAGTAATTTCGTTGGCTTGATTGCTATGTTTGAGTGTTTATATCATTATATATTTATGTCTGGTTTAATGATTCTGTATATTTTAGCTGTACATATATGATTGTATTCCTATCTAGCTGGGGTTTAAATGACTCAAACAGTGGTTAGTGGGGGGTTCTTACCGGTTGGATGCTTGATTGTAGCCTGTTGGTTGGATTTGGGGCAACGTTTTGGTGTTTTATATCTATTTATTTCATATGTATATAATATCTAAAGGAATAGTACGGTACAATAGTTTGGTAGTTGGAGGGTTGATGTATATATTTCTTAGGATGCAGTAGCTTCGTTACATAACGTAATTCGTTTAAGGCTGATCACTGCTTGTTGTTGGGGAAGAGAGCACGGTATTTGAAGGCTAGTTATGACGTAAAGACGGCCACGACCAATGAGCTCGAGAGCTGAATGGTCAATTCGTTTGGAGGGGAAACAAGGGACTAGGACAGGCACAGTGGGAGTAACCAGTGGTAGAGAGGACGGAGCAGCCGACGGTCGACCTGCTGGAGGCCTCAACCTGGGGCAGAAAGAGCCAGGTGTGGCAAGGGGCAGACAGGTGTCAGTCTGCGGGGGCATCATCTACAAGGGGGAAGCATTTACAACACACATTCACGTTTGGGGTCAACGGGATGGAACTACTGATCTATCGTCGGCAGTCGCAGAGCATCACCTTCAAGGGGGAGCAGTTACCCCACACATCCACGTTGGGGCTCAACGGAATGGAACTACGGATCTACCATCGGCAGTCGCAGGGCATCTTCTACCAGGGGCAAGCAGTTACCCCACACATTCACGTCGGGGCTCAACGGGATGGAACTTTGGATCCATCGTCGGACCGATCGTCGGTAATTGCAAGTGTCAATCTGCGGAAGGGCATCATCTACAAAAAGATGGAGAAAGTGACTGCGGCCGGTGGGAAGGCATGCGGCAGTGGGGTGGGCCTCATCGGTGCTGGGTAGCTATATCATAACTGTGTAATTAGTTCCGAACGATGCCACGTAGGTCAAGAGATGTTTGGGAATTTCGTCGGGGCGGCACCCTTTATCTCTTTATAACTGGTCAGGTTTCCCGGCGATTGGGTAAAACCGGTGCAGTGTTGTGCGGAAGGCCCGGTCCATTTTCCTTGATGTTTAATTAGGCCTCTGGAGTTTGACTCCAGAGGCCGCCTAAATATAAATGTTGGCGTAAGTTTGATGACCGTTATTCTAGGGCACTGAAATCCTTGAATTCACTGCATCGGCTTTCTTCACCTGTTCTTATAAAACACAACATATTTCGTTTGGAAGTGTTCGATGTTAGTTTGAGTTTAGTATATTGAGAGCTGGTGTTTACGTCTACCTGAAACCCTAAAAAGATAGGTTCTTTTGTTTCAAAATTTGTCTGAGTTTTAGGAAATTGTGTTGATTCAAGCTTTCAAATTATGAAGTTACGGCATTGGTCGGCCAGGCATGATGCGTGATAGAGCATCACTCAAATGGGGTAATTCGCAAATGAAGAATCTCCAGAACAGCAATTAAATGTTCCAGAGCACCGATTTACCCCTATGTCACTTTAATGATCTAAATTGTGTACATAAGTATAGTTAATGGGCGTGGAACAGGCTGAAGAGCACATCGTTTTATTACTTCAACTTCCAAGTACTGTACGATCCTCGCCCGGATCTGCTGCTCATATCATTCGTGGCCTGCCAGGCGCTGCCATGATCAAACAGAGGTTGCGACCTCCAGCTGTGGCCAGGGCGCTCCCGCCGGTTTACTCAGTAGGGGGTGGATTAGTCTTCGGATGGTAGTCAAATCGGTCATAAAAGTTGTTGTTTATTTCTATTATGTGGAAATTTGTTCATGATTGTTGTCTTGATTGGACAAAAATCTGGGGAACTGATTCGCTGCATACTGTGTCGGATAGTTCTCTTTATTTGATAATAGTTTTCGTTAATGAGTAGTCAGAACTATCTCGCTTCCTTTCCCGTGATATCAGTTCCAATTCGTTCAGTCGTTATGGGTGGGTCATGGTTGTCAGGTCTGAAATTGTTTAGTTGCTTGGTTCAATCAACCTTCTTGATATTTCCTTAAGAGTTGACGACACGATTCTGTAGTTAGAAAGAACTCGTTCGAGATGAGAATAACTGCTGGACATTGTCCGCCATAGAGGAGCGATTACGTCCTATTACAGCCCATCGTTTGCGTTTTATTTTGTCAATATATGTAAGACGTTCCCCATCGATTCACATTTCATGAAGTACCTTTTTTTTCTCGCTAAAAAAAACGTGTCAATTTCTCCCATGGCTCTCTGGTCACTAGGAACATTTCTGTTTATGTCTTGTTACAAGGAATACTTTTGAGGTGTTACTCACTAAAAAGAAGACCTCGTCCTAGTAAAACACTGGTGATTGTCGTACACTTCCTCGCGGCGGTGTCATCTCAGTGGAAGGTGTGTCCTCTCAACCAGTGGGTTTATTCTCTTATGAGTAAAGAAGAATCGAACGCCAGCTGCTGGGAAAATTACATCGATAGGGGTGGCGGTCTCAAAAATAGGGATCTCATAAAATGTCAAAATTTGTATGTAGCCCATAAAGAGAAGGATGATGCAAGATTTCCCCTGCAAGAATATAGAACAAAAAAGTTGCCTTCTCATTGGCTAATCTAATTGGGCGGGGCATGACTATTTGTGGGTTGGACGACATTAGCTTTACGAAACGAACATCACATTATCTCCTGATCCCACCAAGGGTGAGTCATCTCAAACATGTTTTTTTGTGGCTCTGTTAGGCATGACTACGTGTTAATACTGTCACACACCTGTTCAGTCACAATTTCAAATGTCACCATAACCACTTTCATCATTTAACCTGTCCCACGTTTCTCAACGCATAATTAATAGACGTCAAACACCCTCATAACAACTGGTGGAACTAATCAACTAACTCATCGCCTAATCAAATAACTCGTAGAAACAAAATGTGCCAGTACCCTTATACACTACTTGTTCAACATTTATTCTTAGTGCCGCCGTTTCATTTGCGTACCGAGTAATATATTCTTGTTTCCCGATGTTCGTATCCTGCGTTTGCAGCGCAGTCATTAAAAAATGTCAGATCCCAGTCCATCCGCGCCCCCCTGTCCGTTTGCATGCCCGTCTAACAACATGCGAGGTGTTATGCGTAAAAATGTCGAATTCGAGACCATAATAACATCATCTGTGTTCCATCCGCGAAATATATTCCGTTATTGGCCAAAGTAAGCCCGGAAAAGTCGCCCTTCCATTTTGCAAGAGCGAGACTCAAACCGTGGGCCGGCAAACTTTTGTAAAGGAATGCATGGCAGGGGAGGAGGGACTGCTAAACACAACAGGTTTAAAGTCGATGGTTCCTGTGGGTCTCATGAGTGTGGTCAATATTCGCATTCCTTAAGAACATATTTTTGTATTCTGATTATTGTTTTTTTTTTCGTTGCGGATCACCAATGTCTGGTTACATGAATCACCAATTCTGATCAAGTTATGCTCAATTGCGGCTACACGACCTACTCTAATTTTTCTGTTTGTAGGTTACACGGTCAAAATTGTTGTTACTGAACGACGTGTACCTGCAATCGCAAGCCAAGCAGAGATGTAATGAAATATTTTTAATTAACCAATTTCAGTTTCAACTCATCATGAGAATATAGACACCAATGGAAGACCGAATCCTCAGAAAGGGGGCTGGTCGACGGTAAGACGCTAGAGGGTCCGGCCAGGACCTCACAACTCACACAATGGGTCCGGAGTAAGGTCCGGATCCATTGTATGAGTAATTTGATGCTCGCGAGATTCGCTAGTCTCAACAATGTCTCCATGACCATGAAGATTGAACAGGTAAGTGCGTAGGACTAATGCGAAGTCTATTCTAGGAAGCTTTTCTTGCTCTGTTCCCCAGTCCGAATATGATACGTCACCACAGGCAGCTCCTGACACCTGGCCCTTGAGTTTCATATGGCTGAGCTGGCAGGTGATAAACTACGAAAGTAGTGTACAAACACCAAGATATTTGATATAGTCGGAAATTGACTTTTATTTTGTGACGTAGGTAAAGCTGTTGATGTTGATATTGATATTTAATTATTAAACCTGTATTTGTTTAGTAACTGTCAGCCTATTACAGAACAAAATAGAAAAATAGTCCAATGAATGTTTTGTTTTGCATCACTAGTCCTACTCCGTATATAATTCATTCAATGATAAATTAGTTCAGCACATCGTATCAGGGTTACATTAGTACCAAAATAATGGAGACATTTAGGATGTTCGGATCAACTACCACAATAGCTGCCCCTAATTTGGTTTTCAGAAAGATCACTATATTTTGATCATCAAAGAGCATCATTGCCACTATGAGTCAGTGTCAATAATCAGTTGACGAATGTGGAGTTGGTCCCAAGAACTCGATGAGTTCCTACTCTTTTGCTTATGTGAATAGGTGTTTCTAAGATGTTCCGGTATCGGCGGTATCTCATCAAACCAGCTTTTTTTATTTAATCAAAATAAAAATGTACTGTGATAACAATGGAAAATAATTTGGTGAGCTGAAGGCAATTGAAAACGATTTAAAATAAACGTAAATTTTCCTGTCATCTTACTAGAACAGCAGTATTTTTTTTCAACAAATAATGTAGTAGACGTATTGGTATCGACCAACTAATGGCATTATTAGAGTATTGGTATCAGCCGAAATTTAGGTATCGGTACATCTCTAGTCGGTTCGCACACTTTATTGTCGTTTATGTATAGTAACTGCAAATTTTTCCTCATAGGCAGAAGAATAGAGGGAAATCCATCAAATGGGAACATAATATGGTCAAGCGTGGCTAAAAAATCTACTCTGTAGACTTTCATAGCAAACTAAGTAAATTATGCTACCATTTGATATTTGACGTATCAGCTTCGGTGGACATATTTCGTTAATATACCCTCTTAACCTAATGTAATCAGATGCAATCAAATGAAAAAAATATATATACGATAGTCATTACAAAATATTTCATCATTTTTCTTATCAACTTTTGTAATGCACATTACCTGTTGGTTTCATGGAACGTTTATGTCGTTGTGATACATCAAAGCTGTATTTGTAGGGAATAGGAAAAAATTGCTCCATAAAATATATTCCCCTTAAAATCTCGCGAGTAGTTTTCATTTGTCGAATTCGGACGAATTCATCTGACTTCCTTGGCTCTGTGTCCCCAGAACAAGAAGGGCAGTGAACAACATTAACGGAAAAATACATCAACAGAAATCATTTATGAAAAAAAGTGTTTGAAAGGTGTGCTTAAATGCAAATGGAAAATTATTAGAAGTATCACGTCGAAAGATTGATATTTCAAGATTTGGTTTATCGTGGACGGTATTCCTTCACACGAGGAATTGTATAACATTACTAAACTCCCCAGAGAGTATTTCATTATTGATTGCGTCGTGGAGGCCAATATTACAACATTTGTTAAGTCATTGTTTTGCCTTTCTCAGCCAGTGTCAAATAACTTTTTAATGATGAAAAATGTATCTGTGTATTCGTTAAACAAACTATAGCAAAACTTTGGCATACGCCGACTTTCTTTTAATGAGTTCAATCACAGATTGGAAATAATGATGCTAATAATTTCTCGTATGTTTTGCATTTTATTTTACAAGACTAATAGATTTCGACTCGGTAACATGAATGCTTTGAGTCATAAACGTTGCGTTGGGTGATAACAGACTGACTTCAGCCTTTCCAAGGTAAATGGCCCTGTGCCGTACTCAGCTCTCCAGGTGTTAATGAATTAGAAGAAATTAACTTCACTTGCCTCGCAAACGCGAAAATGAAGAAGAAGGACTGTTATCTGATATTGATGTTAAGCTAATACTGATAACAAACACAGTAGGTAAATTGCTCAAACTCACCTAATTGATGAATCTCAATTTATCCATCGGGACCATATTTAGCCTTCGACTGCAAAACCAATTCAGCGTGGGATAGTTTCTTCTTATTACTATTGACTTTCGACCTTGTTTAACATTATTTTTATCATTATCGGTCTGACCGATGCTGCTCGCTCATGGGATATGTTGTCTCATGGCCTTCAACGTGAACAGTGTTGAATCACCATCGGTACATTAAGTGGTGGCTTTCCCCTTCCAGCCCCGTGAGATACATCCCTCGCTTGGTCATAGTGAGGCATGTACGAGCAAAGGAAGCATCAATATGACCCAAAAGACTACACGAATCATACCCTGACAGTGTGAAATAATACACTTCTATACCAGCTCCGTATCGGAAGTGGGCTCAACCTGTCTCTCAGTGTCAAAAGTCCACAAGATTTAAGCAAATAATGATCCAGTTGCTGTTATATCTAAATCAGTAAAATCCTAACAGGTATTGGAATTATCTTCTGTAAAATCGGAGCAACAAATGCATCTGATGGATTAACGTCACAAATGATCTCCCAAGTTTGTTAGGATTATCGACATGTCATCAAATTCATTTGTTAATCGTGGTTTTTATATACATTTTCTTATTAAACTACCCAAACGACTGAGGTTAAAAAACCTAGTCAAACATATAGAATCTGATTTCAACTGTCGCCCGTCTAAACGATCCCCAATGCCGATGAATTATTTATATTATGTCCAGAATGACTGCGCACGGCCTGCCCAGACTGTCTCCATTTAATGTCCTGTTCTCTTTTGCTACGGCGAAAGTGAGCCTCTGAGGAATAAGATCTCCGGCAGCTTTTACCATTGCAAAGTGCACGATAAGCGTATTAGAGGTTATTATTGTTATGTTTACGTTGAAAATATGCACCTCCATTTAACTCTTGCTAATGAACATAGAGGAAATGATTTCATAGCTTGTATACATAAAAATGTTTCGATTTTTTACCATATGTTCATGTTGGAACGATCCAAAATTGATTGAATCTTGAAAAATATTAATAAAAAATTATTTGATGTTGTATTCATGCAATGTTGCATTGTAATAACATAATCTTTTTCTCTGCGCAGCAGTGTCAAAATATTGAATGTTCTCCATATGAGGTTGGTATTCGTCAGACAGCAAAGCTTTGTTCTATGACCAGATGTTGTAAATGCGCTTACGATTCGAGGTCGTTCCTGTGACCATCGATCATGAGTTATTTAAATAGGTTCCTGAACAGTGATTCAAAAACCACTGTTCTAAGTCGGGACCAAATCAGTCTGAAGCGTGAACGTGATTGGAAAAAAGGCCCTCTCAATTTCTTACTTCCCTGTTATTATCAGATTATTGTCACATTCTTTGTTCAAATCAAATAGCTTAGATTTTGTTTACTGTTCTTATGTTTGTTAATTGTACGACGTAATTATATCAGCCTTTTGCATAGGAAACCTGATATACAGCCTGATACGCACCAAAGAAAATGGGAAACCCGTCAAATAATTTTTCAGCGAAAATCAATAGAACTATTAAATGTGTAAATACGGAAAAATATTTTAAATCGTTATTTATTAGCCCAAAGGATTATTTAAACCAATAAAGATTCATGTTATGCAGTTTACAAGAGGTATTATTTATTGCATAAGACTTATCTATTTCATAAGATAAATTATCAGTCGTTTTCCATTTTCATATATACAGACCCATTAATGCATCGATAACATGGGCACGGTCGATTCTGTAACAATTGGCATATAAATATACCTTTATCATCGGCTCACATGGAATCGATACATTTCAATAGCTGAAAATCATTTGTATTCTCAGTCAGTGAATAACGAATAACCGAATCAGACAAAAAGCGTGATACATTTTTGGGATACTCTTTGATAAACGATAAATTATTTTTTCCTAACTTCGAAATAGCTAAGTGTACAAGCGGAAAAATTATAGACCCCACTAATAATGATATTCTGACAAGCATTGGAGGTGATATAAACTAGTGCGTGGTATCATATGAGGTTCGGGCATCGACACAGAAGGCCCAAAAGCCACCAGACCCGCATCCGACAATGTCCAGGGCATGCCAATTAAATGATCGAATTCTTCTGAAGCCATGCTTATGCGGGAATAAGGGGAAATGAGCTCACAGATTCCTGATAAAACTTCTTTCAACGCATCAAGAACAATTTCTCACCATCCTCTACCGAGATAGGTTTCCTATCATCAAGTCCTAAATTCATCCCACTGGAGCGATACGTGGCAACTGTGCGGACAAAATATGCTTTCGGTTCAAATCTCTGTTGATGAAGTGAGAACCATGTTTTAAACAGGGGAGATCATATATTCATCAACCGCATGTGCTCAAGAAACTTCTGAATAACACACCGCTATCTAATGGACGCAGGCAGTAATGGAACCCTTTTCGCCACCTCTTTTGTGACATCAAATAGAAAACAGCATGAAGCACCTACCGATGGAGTGCACCTACTTGCGGAAGCTTGACGAGTTTTCTTGAATACCCATTTCACGCCTCAAAGCCTTCTCACTAAACAAATTCATATATCAACCCCTAATCACTTTCGACAAACATACCGGCCTATACGTAGCAGTGTAGACGAAAACATTAGCCAGCTCCATTATGTTCTGCAGTATATTAAACGGTCTGCTGACGCCCTGTAGGTGTTATGATGTCAGGCCAAATAGGTGTTATGATGTCAGGCCAAACCCCGACGGAGCAGCCCCTTTAGAGCGCTTCAAACAAGAATACCCAAAGCATCTAACCTAGGATCCTCAACAAATTTTTCTTTTTTCACCTTCGTTGGTCTTGCCTTGGCCGGAAATGACAAAACCAATGAGCGCATTACGAAGTTAGCAAAGAGTGTGCATGAACTCCAAAGTATTCTAAACAAAAGTGACTGACTCTTTCGATCATAACCTGAAAAATGATAAACAACCACTAGCAAAATCGATGAACGTCTCACAAAACTAGAAGATTGTGTCTCAACTGTTGCCCTTCAACTGACCGAATTTGTAAAAGCCCGACTAACCACAAAATTCTCGAATTTCGCAAATGGCTCCTCCTCAAACTCAGATGAGTTGAAATAAACTGCGTTCCCGATTTGACCTGCATTATCAGTCCAATAACAGCCCAACTTTCCCGAACACTTGCAAATCAAGTTCAACACCATGAACAGACTTGGCATTTATCCATACTTGTTAGGCAAAGAACTGGGCTTCATTGGCCGACCAGATTTAGCCATCACCATCAGCGGCTCATTAAAGTAGACAAGAAACATCTGAGAGACGCTCTACACTCATCGAGTTCAGGCTTGATTTGCATTAACAATCTCGCGGACGAGCATTCAAAAACCGGATAACGAGCTGAATTAAGAATAAGCCCATGCTTATGCATGCACCAAAACAATGCAGCTTTATAATATTTGAACAATACTTGTACAATATCCATATAATATCTATACAATTCACCAGTACAGTACACCCAGCACACCTTGCTGTCTGCCGCGCCGCCAGCCAGCCCGCCCTACCCGCGCACCCCATTTCAATTACTTTTTTCATTGAATTGAGCTACGGTATTAAACTCGCATGAGACGAATAAAAAGGAAATGAGAGAGATGTCAAAACGCTTCAAATTTTTCGCAAAGCAGGTCGACCCAAACTCGCCTTACAATGTGCGAGGCTGTGACATCTTCTCTGGTGGATCGCCAGAGGTTTCAAAGTATGAGAAATGTTCTGAAATTGTTACGCAGCATATGCAAGAGTAATTGAGGATACATTTAAAACCTTGTGATATCTACACTGCCCATGGCATCAGGAGGAAGCGTTTCGCAGAGACATCCGACAAAAGGAGCTTCACCATCGATCAATACAGGAGAGATCCAAAGAAGGATATTCCATCAGCGTGTCGATATCACAACAATTATTTTTCGTCAACACAAATTTGACCGCACCCGTTTGCAAGTAAAGTTTGTATTTCACAAGGCAAGAGGTGACTATTCTGACAAGTTTGAGACCCCATGCAGAAGTGTCAGAGTATGTATGTCCCACCTTCTGGGAACACTGGCTGAAACCTCGGAAAAAACTCGGTGACAACATTGGATACCATTTTGTGAAACGGGAGAATCGTGGGAAAACCTATAACGAGATACATCGTAATTTAAAACCGATTGATAAGAAAACTAAACAGTAACACTAAACACAATTTTAATTTCATATTTTATAGTTTAAAATTATGTACAACCAACTCAAAATGGAAAAAAAAAATCGCTTTATTGACATGAAGATTTCGTCCAACTGAACGATTACGTCCTTAGTGGCCCGCCATTTTAACGCTTTATTTAGGCAATATATAGCAAACTTTTTTCGTCAATTCTCATTTATGACGTACCTTCTCACTCTCGTTAAAAATATTTATTGTCTATTTGACAGATGGCTCTTTTTTTACAAGGAACATTCATGTTTATGTTGTGTTACAAGTAACACGTTTGATGTACTACCCATTTGAAAGAAGACCTCGTTCGTGTAAAACATTAGTGCTTGTCTTACACTGCCTTGCGTCATTGTTATCTCAGAGGTAGGTGCCTTCATATCAATTAACGAAATGCGCGTGTGTTTATTCTCTTGTGAGTAAAGAAGAATCAGAATAAAACAGCTGGGCCATCTCTTCTCATCGCGTTCATGTGTAACGCACTCATGGCGGTCTCATAAATGAATATATTGTTCATGTAGCCAATAAAAAGAGGCGAATGATGCAGGATGTCCCGCTGCAAGGGTAAAGAACATATGAGCCGACCGCTCATTGGATAATCTAATTTGGCGGGGTTCGACTATACGTGTATGGGCAATCGACTTCGGCTTTATGAAACGAACATCACATTATCTCCTGATCGCACTGAGGATGGGTCATCTCAAATATGTTTTCGAGGTTTTGTTAATGATGATACATTAGACATGAAACCAAGATTATAACGTGTTAATCCTGTGACACTGCATCCAGCTACAATTTCAAATATCACCATAACCACTTGTATCATTTACCCTACGCCACGTTTCACTATACGTAATTAGTACACGTCAACGAACTTTATAACATCTGATGGAATTGATTAACTGGCTCATCGGTTAACCCACTAACTCGTATAAACAAAATGATCCAGTCCTCTTACTCACCACATGCAATATATTGATTTTTCTAAATGTATTCTGACTTCCGCCGTTGTTTTCCCTTCTGCAGTGACGATCTGCTGGATATTACGTGCGTACCGTATATATTTCTATTTTCCGAGACATAAATTCCACGTTCCTATCGCAGTGTATGAGGTGTATGTACAATATCAGATAACAGTCATTCCGCGCTTTCCTGTCCGTTTGTAAGCCTGTCTATAAACATAAGAAGTGTGTTGCGTAAAAGTTTCGAATTCACGGTCATATGAACATCATCTTTGTTCCAGTCGCGTAATACAGTGCACTAATGGCTGAAGTAGGCCCGGAAAAGTCATCCTTCCATTATGCAAGAGCGAGACTCGGACCGTGGGCCGGCAAACTTTGTAAACCAGATCATGGCACGAGGAGAGGGGTCGATTGTGAAACAGAACAGGTTCGAAGTCGATGGTTCATGTGGGTCTCAGGAGTATGGTCAATATTCACATTCTCTAGGAATTCATTTATGTCATCTGATTGTGGTTTCTTTTCGTTACGGATCACTGATGTCTGGTTACATGAATTATCACTTATGATCAAGTTATGCTCGATTGAGGGTACATGACCTACTCTCATTTTCGTGTTTGTAGGTAAACATATTAAAGTTAGTTCACAGCCGAAATTGTTGTTACTGAACGACGTGTACCTGTAATCGCAAGCCAAACAGAGATCTTATGAAATATTTTGAATGGACCACTTTCAGTTTTCCAACTCATCATGAAAGGGAACAGACACAAATCCAAGTCCCAATCCCCAGGAAGGGGGGCTGGTCGACGGCAAGACGCACCACACATTCTCAAACAATCACACATGTAAATTAGAACGTAGCCCGTCTACGTCATAGGGTCCAGTCAGGACCTCACAACTCACACATTGGATCGGGAGTGAGGTCCGTGATCAGTGTCAGCAGAGGGCGCGGCAGATTTCATTGGTTTACTCCTGCTGCGTCACAACATACCCACATCCATCCCGTTTTCAGCGAGACGTCAAGGTATGTATAGCGCATCAAAGCTGCGTCAAAACTCATCCATTCCACTTACGCCTATCCATTGGTCGCTGTAAAACTTCTCCACGCTGATGCTTCGCCTTCTGAAGCCTGCTTCTCGCAATCCATCCAAACTTCAATCTTCCTCAAGGCCCATGCCTACTTCCCTCTGCTTCCATCACTTTTTTCCTATTCGAAGTCGAACAATGACATTTTTGATCCAATCCATTAGTCAGAGTCGGTGTTACTCCTGAAACATATCCACCGTCTTAACTTCTCTGCTCTTGGACCTCATAACTACCCCTCTCAAAGCCCTCTCTTCCTTTCAGAGGGATGATGAAGGGCAAAAAGCGTTAGTGATCAATCTGACAAATGTTGTAGAATATCAATTCATTGGATAAGGGAATTATGCGTCATAGTTCCTTTCTTCCGACTCCGAAACGCCTTCACAGGCCGATCTGAATGAGGCTATGTGCTACTGAGCTCGCTGGCCAAGCTCTGGTCTCCTGCTGGTCGATTTTTGTTTTACGTACACACTAAGTGTCAAGTACACAAGCTCTTAACGCAAGAAGGTATCTATGAGTAGTGTAAAGGGAACCCAGAAGGCCCTGTGAAGAATTAAGATAGGGCTTAATTACCGGTGGAGCAGGGGTTGGCCGGAGTCAGCGGCGCGGGAGCGGATGTGGTCGGAGTCACTGATAAGGGAGGCGGGCGACGCGAAGGGCTGGAAGGGGGCTGAGAGCTTTCGGCTCCATGCTTTCAAATATACATTGGCAAGGTTTATGCGTTGAACATTTTAGTTTCTGCTAATTAATAATGTTTGTTGAATTTATATGTTTTTCCTTCTTTAGATAGCTGTATCCGGGTATAATTGGTTACTAACTGTTGCTCGTTATATATATTTATTCGTTTCTGGTAGGAATAGTGTTATATCAAGTTTCTGGATGGGTGGGGTGTAGGAATCCCCTAGGCAAAAAGTTGGATGCGCCCTGGAAAATTAGGTGAGATTGCTCTTATCTGTTATTTGAATTGTATTTTTTCCCAGACTGATCTGACATTATTTTTATACTTTGAGCGTATGTTTCGTTACATATTTATGTCTGGATTATAATTGTATATAATTTCAGTGTATAGTATGTTCATATTCTTATCTAGTTGTGGTATAATTGAGTCTTTCGGTGGTTGGTTGATGAGGTTCTTAGCGGTTGGATGCTTGGTACCAGCCAGACGTTGAATTTTAGGCAATGTTCGGTGTATTTTCCAGTCGTTTATTTCCTATTTATATAATATCTATAGGAATAGCATGGTTTATTAGTCTGGTAGTAGGCGAGTTGATGTTTGTTTTTTGGATTGATACAGCAGCTTCGTTACGAGAATCTATATACTCCATATCACATTATCCAGTTTTGAACCAGATATATCGGTGTTCCATTGACGCGGTGTTCCAACAGCGAGAGTAGCTGAACGATACGGATTTATTATAAGTTATTATATAGTGTTATGTATACTTAGTAATAATCGGTTGATTTATGTTGAATTTGTATTGATTTCGGGATTTTGGATATTTATCTTATACAGTTAGAGGAATTTTTAGAATATTTTAGGTTTGCATCGTCCATGTAGCGCACTATTTCAGTCATAATTTGGTCGGTTATTGCATAGTTCTTTTCATTTTATCATAAGTTGACCGTTATAACATATTTTTATTCAGTTTTGTATATTTTCTGTAAAGTTTCAGGCTTCGATGCATGGTATTAGGTATTTTAAACTATTATAGGGATATTAGGATATATTACGTTTGTGTCTGCAACGTAGAACATTTTTTGAGGTATAATTCAGTTAGATGAGGTATATTATTAGTTTTTTATGTATCTTCTTTCATCTTGGTACAATGTTTGACGTGGATATTATAGATATAGAAGATTCCATCTGTTACAAACTTGGTCTTGTTGTTACTTTATTGTATATTCAGTGTAGGAACATACTTCAATGTTTTGGAGGAGTTAGAGAGTCCCCTAGGCCAACGCTCGTTGTGTTTATATTTATTTGCATAAGTAGACCCTGGTACTATGATGGATACCCTGGTGTATTAATTTTTTCAATATCGCTAAGGGTAGAGTAGAGAATATTATTTGGCTATTTCCATAGTCGTTGTTAAATGATTTTTTTTCCACAATAATCATAGGAATGTATGTTTAAGAGGTGTAAATTCGCAGTGCATCTATGTGGAATTTTGTCATTGATCCCTAGAAAGTGTGTAGTTCAAAGTTTTAGAAGACGATTTACTGGATTGATGGGTCCTGGTGTAGATGCGGCTTACACTATTTGGTGGTCATTTGAAGTTCGTCCAAAAAACGTGATTTTGTAAGTTCTTGTGAATGTCGGTCGTAACTTCCATGGGTTTGTTAGAGAGGTTATCCGACAAGCTGCTGATCGTTGTAGGTATTTACTTAGGTCGTCAGTGAACAGAAGCTCAGGTTTTTATTGCCACACACTCATTGAGACTCATGTCAGGCCCATTCATGATCACTGTACCTGTGTATAGATTCTTGGTTATGTCCAGGATGTGACTTTGCTCGACGTTGTTCAGAGATGATGGAATAAACAGATGCATGGTATGTCATGGGTTTTGTACCATGACTGGGTGTTACCTCTAAATTTGTTATATATCAGTGGTAGATTGCTGAGAAGTGACCTAGTAAAGCATTGTAGAGTTTGTTGTTATGACTCAGTGGGCGTGGGTTTAGTCCTACTAGAGACATAATATCAGATAGGTCTAGGAATTTGTTATAGATCTGAGCGGATGCCCTTGTATTATTCCTTTATAATGCATGAACTAAGTGTTGAATGTCAAATATTTTAGGTATGACTGTTATGATAGTATACGATCTTAGTCTCTTTTCAGATCACCTTATTAGTTAAAATGCAGTATTATTCCATTTTTTACAAGATCGGTAATATACATCGGCATCATGTATTGATTGACCATTCACCTTACCATATTGGAGTAGGTTATATCCTCTTGGGTTTGGCAGGATACGTCGTATATCATTGGTAATCAATGCTGTTTAGACCATGGTAGAGAAACTTGCTTAGCTATTTTACTGCTGTTATAGGGTTTTGAACGGTTATCATAGGAATCTAACTGTATTTGATATGAATTCCCCTGATTTCATGGACGATTGGGTTTAAAATACGCTCTTATCTATATGTAATGATCCAAAATATTGATATGCTTAACCTCTCGGCATTGGAATTGGGACCGGCTCCATGTCTTCTTGAAGAACTGATCTACCGGATTTGTGTAGTGTTAGTGTTAAATTCTGCAATAATTTAATATGCATCTCAATTATGTTATCCCCGCTCGGATGTCTTTACTAGATGCTTATTCCAACATGTCCGATTTATAAAAATGTTTCTGATCTTTTGCAGTTTATACACTTAGAAGTTATTGAATAATTCAGTCTTTGTTATGAGACTGCGTTCCAATTCAGAATATCTGACTTATTCGAGCATTCACCAGATCCACTCTATCATTTTTCACAAGAGGTTGGTGATGATGCCCGTAAACCTAACACATCCTAACCTAATCTAACCAAGAAAAATATTTTTTCCCCGTTTACATACTTATGTCATGTATTTCTTCATTGATTTGAGCTTTATTCATTTAAAATCTATCTATTGACTCTGTATTTTCTACCAATCTCTACCAGTTTATGTACCTACATATATACATATATTTGCACTTTGCTTGTTACAAGTCCAGTAATATTGTCTAGTTTCAAGTAATGTAAGGTGCTAACTCTTGAGTAGACTGTGGAGTTCATAACGTTTATGTACGCTTACCGCTTATGCCATAGATTTTTATCGGTGGTAAAGCGTTAGCAAGTATTATGTATGGTTTTACTGTTATAAGAAGATTTTTTGTTGTAATGATGTATGTGTTCCTCCTACCATTTTCGTCTATTAAAACGAATATTGAATAAATAACATTTTTACTACAGATCTGTGTTATAAGGTCCGCAGTCAACAAGATCTGGGATATAAACCATGTCTCAGGTACATAATTAGCTAAACATATATCAATGTACGACAACATAGGTCAAATATCACTGAATGCAAAAGGGTTGCCATTCACTGCCTGATGCATTAATACCTAACCTAACCTATTCTAACCTATGGTTATGTATTTTTATTCAAGTTGGATGCTAATGTACGATATTGATATGTATGATTTTCTCCACTAGGGCTGCATATTTAACTCATCAAAAACCGTTTGAATACACTTCTCCAATTTTGATCCAGCAAATATCCATCGGCAGATGTTTAGATTCCAGGATTTTATCGATATATCCAATACATGTTTGGATGAGACTCAGCAGATAGGATCCAAGAGACCAAATTCACTTCATTTGGTGCAGTTTTTGTAATGTGGATCAGTTATACGCAATGTTAGTTTCACAGATCTAATCAACCTAGCCTAACTAATATTTATATATTTTTTCATTCAAGGTTGATGGTTATGTATGTTTTTTTGTCGTTCTGTTATGCGAGGTACATAACAAAATCCACCACATGATTACATTTTACGTATTTTTTTTTAATATCACACGCCATGTACACACAGACACACATTTATACGTACATACATGATTGATGCCGGCATAATGTTAGCGTATACAGGGTTGGTGCCGGCATATGCCGGCATAATTCATGCGTATACAGGGTTGGTGCTGGCATATGCCGGCATAATTTATGCGTATACAGGGTTGGTGCCGACATATGCTGGCATAATATTGACGTATACAGGGTTGGTGCCGGCGCAATGTAGACACATACGCACATCTGTAGCATTATACTTATGATCTGTGTTTTTCCATTAGAACGAAATCCCTTGCGTTCGGAAACAAGACATTTAGTGTGAATCAGCTTCATGTCATGTTAGGTTTAAAGAACTAATCATCTTAACCTATCCTAACCTATTCTGACCAAGAATTTCGAATATCGATCGAGATTTCCTGAATACGTATGATTGTTTCAGTATTTTAGAATTTATGCATAACAAACATCGCCACTTGACTCAAAAATTTCGAGGGATGACTGAGCCAAGTTGGTCTATTGAAGTGATAACTTGGCTACTTAAGTAAGGCGTTGTTCCTTCAAAAATTTGAAATCTTCTTGAAATTTTGAATATCAACTTTTTGTTACACATTTTTTTAACTCATGTAACACGTACATACGTTTCAGCATACACATGCACTTACGTACACAGCTCTTTACACTACATTTGTACACGGTTGATGATCTAGGCGATCAATGTTAGGCCTAATGTTATGCGGAAAACAACATGTAATCAACTTATAATAGCTAGCTGCATACCGAGAATGGAGTCAGTGTTCCGTTGAGAGCAAGCGGAGAAACGTTTCGTCATAAAAAACAATGAATATTCATATCTCAAAAATTATTTACAAGTGTTGGAAGAACAAATCTCCGAAGATGATATGAGACGGATCGAACATAAATTTACTAGTGTTGAAAATATCAGTTATCTGAGAATGGGTAAAACAAGAATCAAAAGAGTGGGGTACATCATTCATATATGGATGAAGGAAATCGGCTTTTGTTAACTAATGTCGACGCGTTACATGTATGTAACAAAGTTTAAGAGAAATACGAAAGCAAATCTCGAAATTGAAATGATCGAAGTGGAAAATCATCACCATGACTAATAAAGCTGAGTTAGTGGAAGATTAATTGTATCTAAGAACAAAAGAAAATCTCGATCGTTAGGATACACCATATTTAATAGTTAATCATTGTCGGTTAGGGTAGAGTAGAGAATCTTATTTAGCTATTTTATAGCTGTTGTTGTATGTTTTGATTGCGGTGCGGGTGACAGCAGAGCAACTCCAAGTATGCATACCGTATTTAGAGTACGGACTATTTTGTCAGATGAGCAATGAACATCTTTCAATATTGTTTCCCAGCTGTCTACAAGTTGAACGATAATCTTTTTTTTTTTTGGATTATGTAGCTTAGGGAGGCCAGGGTTGAGTTTGTTTAATCGAAAACCCCAACCCAGACAGAACTCACCAAGGGAAGCAATTCGGGCTCAATGCTTGTGAAATGTTTCTTCCTCCTGCCCAAGTGTTTCTAGAAATAGCGATGCGAGTGGATTCAGTGCCCGCCTGAAAGGAGAATTGTAGGGCAAAAAGCTTTAGTGATCTGTTTCACAAAATGTTGAAAGAGATCAAACTCATTGGAGAAGGGAACTATGTGTCATAGTTACTTTCTCCCACACTCTGGGACGCCTTCACAGGCCAATATAAATGAGGCTATGAGCAAGTGAACTCGCTTGGCCATACACTGTCTCCTATTGGTCGTCTGGTTACGTACACAAACAATGTCACGGACACAAGTTGTTTCAGGCGAGAAGGTATCTATGTGCCATAATTCCTTTCTACTCCAACACTGAGTCTGTTCTTATGTTTAGATCAATGCGACTGTGCAGTAGTGAAGTAAAATTAATTTATGGTTAGTCTGTAACCGGAAAAACAAATTCGACTTTTCCCACGTGGATTTTAACTTCATTTCGAATTTTCTCACGCTTCTATATAGGGGCAAAGCTTCTTGGTTGGTAAAATGAATCAAATTTCCGATGAGTTCAAATGTTGAGCAGAAAATGTTTGTATACATTAATATATATA
>SDVV010005409.1:0-19251 GCA_016164225.1 Gammarus roeselii | reverse complement strand
AAATATCCCAAGCCCCCCCACCGCTACGAACCCAATCAAGCATCGATTGAGTCAATTATACCACAACTAGATAAGAAAACACACGTATATGTCCACAGAAAAAAAATATAGAAATATAATCCATACATAAATATATAACGATATATACACTCACAACGTATCAAACGTGACACGGAAACAAATTTATAAGACAAGGAACAGGTATGAGCAAAATCAGATAATCTTCCAGGAGCACATCCAACTTTTGCCTAGGGGATCCCTACGCCTCGCCCCATCAGAAATTTGGAATAACACTAATCCTACCAGAACCGAATAAATATATATAACGAGCAACAGTTAGTGTCCAATTATACTCCACTACAACCATCCAAAGAAGAAAAAAATTATATATAAATACAATGAAGACCAAAATACAGTACAAAGTAAATGTTCATAACATAAACCTTGCCAATCAAGGGCGCAAGCCTGCTTCCATCCCGCTGTTCCCTAATCCATCCCCCTCCCCTTCCGGTCTCCCCCCCCTCCCCCGTCCGTTAGCTGACTCGGGCACAAAACCAGTTCCGGTACCCAAGGCTTCCGCCCCCCGTTTCTGCGCGCACCCCCGTACGCTCGGTGAGTCAAGGTGCATGCATCGCGTCCCACCCCGGTGAAATATTATGTGCAAATTCCCGTAGACCGGACAAAATCCGTCATACGCACCACTATTAACTACTCCCACACCTACCTACTTATATGGATGACAATTGGTATAATACATATTCATATGTGCACACTCATACCTACATATATGGATGACAATTAGTATAATTATTAAATTGTTATTAAATCCTTTACATCAATCATCTGGCAATGGGTTTTCAATTTTTTAAAATAGTACACATAGAACTTTATTTCCGTGAAAACAATTTGAGTTAACGTAAACGAAAATTCAATTTGTAATTCGCCGCTGGTTCTGATTTCATGCGACAGATTATAAATTATAATATTATAATCAATGATCGACAGCCAACATCTTATTTGAGGTAAGAATCAGGAATGCCTGGCAAGGAATACATGGGGTGGGGCGATCACGAAATACATGGGGTTGAGAAAATTACGAAATACATAGGATTGGGAAAACCGCCAACACACGAAGCTAAGAAGTCCTGAGAACATGGGGTTGGGAAATCGAAATGCGCTAACATATTGTAAAGATGGGGTAAGATATGAATGCTTAAGGGTTGAATAGGTGACATAAATTGTACATAAAATATATACATAGCACTGGATATTTTTATTTCATGACGAAATGCGTTAACATTTTGTAAAGATGGGTATGAAACATTGTATGAAATAATGAAATGGTGAATAGACTGCATAAGTTATTCATAAAATATATACATAGCTCTGATGTGTATACACTTCATGACCGCTAGGAAATGATTCAAAGATTGACAATAAGAATAATTCGATACTGGAGTACAGAAACCGAATTAATATACTTCTGGTATAGAAGATGAAGCACAATATTAACCTATGTGACAATGATTGTATCTTCAAAAATGGTACGGTAAATGGTGGATATGACTAAAAAATGTATATTCTCGTCGAGTAACCTCTGTCAAAGCTGGGAGCTACCTATCTTTCCTCGTAAGTTCAATTTGAATTCGTCACTGCTCATCTCTAGGGGCCGCCGGTTCGGATTACATATAGCGAAAATATTATTTACAATAGTATCATCTGTGCACATACAGAAATGTCTATTTTGACAAAATAATTCCGACTACATAGCGTTGGAAAAACCAGAGACACGCGGGGTTGAGAAATAAAAATACTTGAGGGCTGATAAACAACGAAATACATGGGTGTGGAAAATAACAAGTACATGTGGTGGTAAATCACTCATGCATGTGGTTTGAGGCCCGAGAACATGGGGTTGGGACATCAAAATGTGCTAACATATTGTAATGAGTAGTCTACATTATTGTGCTATGACAAAGATATAGATTGATAACATGAATTATACAGAAAATATGAATACAAAATAGGGTTGGGAAAATCGAAAAGCACTAACATATTGTAAGGATGGGTCTAAACCATTGTATTAACAATGATGGGTGAATAGGCGACATTAGTTGTACAAAAAAATCAGACCTAAAATACACGTCAAACAGTTGAATATACGAATACACACTTCAAGCCCGCTAGGAAATGATTAAATGATTGACAATCAGAAATAATACAATGCTGGAGTACACAAGTTGGATGAATATACATCTGTTTTAGAAGAGAAGTAAAATGTTAGCTTGTAAGGCAATGATTGTATCATCAAAAATGGTATGGTAATAGTTAGAAATAATTCAAGAATTATATTAAAATCGAGTAAGCCTTTGTCAATTTAGACGCTGCCTATCGTTCCTCGAAAAAAACTGAGTTCGTATTTTAATTATACTAAAACGACTGGAACATGTTAAACATAGAAATAGACAAAACGCTAGTTAACACTTATAGTAGTTGACAAAGACAATTGTGATCGGTAGCAACATAGAAAACATACGTATCGTCTGAGTAAAAACGATCAGATGGTGTCTCAATGTTGAGAGTTATGGTGGTGGTGGTTGGTGGTGGTGGTTGGTGGTGGTGGTCGCTTATGAACAGAAATGCATTTTCTGGTTATTGGTATTATGCATTTAGCTTGTGTTTGTTGGCAAAGTTACCGTTTTGAATTGATCGGTCAAGAGATGTTCATTAGGCCTATTCTTGAAGGACTTGAGGCTTGTTGGGAGGTTGTTCCAGGATTTTGGTCCAGTAATCGAAAAAGCTCGATAGGCAGTTTCTGTTTTCCTGTGTTCTACGTGCAGAGTATCATTATTTCTTGTGAATCGATTGTTCTTTTCACCTCGAGAATATATGTGCCTTTGGCTGCCGGGTGCATGTTTTTCTAAAAGATTTTTATGAATTCTGATCGACTCATGGAGTGCAAGCTTGTTGTCGATATTGAGCCACTGTTATTTTTCGAGGAGAGGACTCACGTGGTCTCGTTTTCTGTGGTTACCATCGCATGTTATTCTTGCTGCAAAGTTTATAGAACGTTGTACTTTCTCTTGTTGGGTTTTGGTGCATTTCCCCCAGATTGAAAGACAGTAGTTAATGTGAGAAAATACTGAAGCGTGGACAATCAGTCATCTTGATTTGAAATCCATTTTTTTTTTCGGAGTTTAGGAACAAAAGTGTTCCATTCAGCTTGGAACACAGAGTAGTTACGTGGTGTTTGAAGGAAAGATCGGGATCAAACCATACTTCCAGACTTATAACTTTATCTTCAACAGGAATATCAGATTTGCCTATCCTGATAGAGATATTAATTGAAACTGCTTTTCTTCTTGAGTTTAAGCCGAACAAGATGCTTTTTTTTCAGAGTTAAGCCTGAGTCCATTTTTATCTCACCAAGATTTCAGATTAGTTACGGCTGTCTCAGCATCGTCTTTCAGTGCATTCAGATCCGACGGCTTTCGGGAAAGCAATATTTAAACATCATCGGCATCCATTACCATTTTCGCTTGAATTTTTTGGTAATTTACAGTCGATGTCATTTACAAAAAACAGGAACAACACGGGGCCAAGTATCGAACCTTGAGGGACCTCAAAGGCAACTGTGGCCGAATTTGACATAGTTGCGTTATCGAGTTTGACTGATTGTTGTCGATTCATCAGATAACTTTCGAACCAAGTAGGGTCAATTCCAATGTTGCGGAGCTTGCCAAAAATAATTGTATGTCTTACAGTGTCGAATGCATACGATAAGTCTGGCAATAACAGCAGAGATATCTGCCCCTCATCAATGTTTTTGTACAGATCTTCAGTGATGCTCATAAGTGCGTCTTCTGTCGACAATTTTCGCCGATTAGCATCTGGCAGGCATTGAACAGCTTGTTTGATTCGAGGTAGTCAATCAATTGGTTAGATATTACCTTTTCTAGAATTTTGGATAGGACAGGCAGAAGACTGATTGGTCTAAAATTGGATGGTTAATTCTTGTCCCCAGATTTATGAATTGCTTTTATAATTGCATGCTTCCAGATCTCAGGAAAAGTTTCACTAGCTATGGAGGTGTTAATAACTGTGCTGATATAAGGCAAGGTCGCTTTAAGGCTGTCTTTCAGATATGGAAGGGCTAAACCATCTATTCCTGTAGAATTTGTGTTCCTCAATGCAAATACAGCTCGTTTTACTTCGTATTGCGATACTTGCATTGGTTTCCATTTGACGTTTGCTTCATGGTCGCTGTCTCCATCGAAAGCATTTGGACTCCATGTTTCTGTTGCGTCGCTCTGTAATATTTGATAAGCTTCCTGGGTCACCTCTTCAAAAACCTGTTTCCCAACTCCAGCGAAGAACTGTTAAACTTCTCTGAAGTTGCTTGAGTATTCGGATAAGTAGGCGAGGTGATCTTTTTTTTTGTAGGGAACAATTCTTTTCAGTACATTCCACGTTTCTTTTTGATTGTTTTTGCACTGTGCTAGTTCTTCATGATGGTATTTAATTTTTGCCGTCCTGACTTCTAGTTTGATTCTTCTATTTTGAATTCGAAATAATTCTAACCAAGTGATGCTTTGTTTTGCTCTGCGTTTGAGATACTTTTTAAGTGCAATTTCATTTTGCAGTTTTTCTGTAATCCATTTAACAGGCACGTTTTTCTTTGTTTTAGTTTCCGTTGGCGCCACAATGTTCAGACATCTGAGATGATAGTTTGTGAGTAATTGGGCTTGCTCTGTGACGTTATCTGTTCAATGTATTGGTTTTATCATCTCGACATTTGCCACTAGTTGTGCTCTGAAATTATCCGCGGTGTAATTTCTTTTTGTACAAGTTATTTTGTATACTTGTTTCTTCTCTTTTTTGATGTTAATGGTGCAGTTTATTTCATAGTGGTACGAGAAAGAATTGGGCTCCACGTCTGTGGTAACAATGGAAGACGGACTGTTACTTATGAGCGGATGCAATACAGTTTGGGATTCGGGAGTAATTTTTGTTGCACTTTTTATGAACTGATGCAGCCCGTGTCTGTCTAAAATCGGCTTCATATTGTTGAATTTCAATAGATCGTCATTGAAATTTCCTAAAATGTACAGCGTTTTCCCTAAGCGGATAGCTTCTCAAAATCTTTCTTCAATGTATTGAAAAGACTGTACACTTGTTTTGGGTGGTCTGTAAAGAGAACCAACAACAAACGATCTGTTTTTTCGTACCTGGATGTTCACCCAAAGGTGATCAACTTCATTGCTGTCGTCAAGCCTTACTTGAGCAAAGGTATATTCTTCTCACACATAAATCACGGAACCACCTCCTTCCATTTCTCTATCTTTTCTATATACATTGAAGCCGTCAATCTCGATGAAGGTAATTTTAATATCAGATTCCAGCCAGGTTTCAGTCAGACATAGAATGTCAATTGAGTCCTCCTTCATCATCATTTTGATGTGATCCATCTTTGTTCATAAGCTTCTGACGCTTATATGTTTAATCTCGATATTATTTAGGTTCTTATGGGTATTTGCGGATATGGTTGCTGAGGGGTGGTCGCTGCTTCCAGCTTAAACAGTTTGTGCCTCTAGTCATTTGTTTTTACTTACAGGACAGTTGGTGTCACTTTGGGATGATTGCAGAGGCATCTCTTCATCCAATATGGATGTATCACTGTCGTACTGCAAAAGAGAATACCTATTGGAACACTGCACATTTGTTTCCACATGCTTGTTTCGCTTCGCTGCAATATTTTGTTGTTCGAAATGTGGCTTCAGCGGGTGGGTTGGTGCAAGACTACTATAGTGATCCACTTTCTTGGCTACGAACATTGAGTATTGAGCAGCTTCATCACTCTTAAGGTTGTTTGGATTGATTACAGTTTTCGTTACGATGTCCAGGTTTGTCTCATCTAGGAATGCGATTTGTATTTTGAGTGCGTTGCTGAGAATTGTGGTGACTAGATCGCCAAAACTGCTATTGTACTCTTTGTTTTCAAAATACTTTCTATCTCGGAGAGGAACCTATCATCTTTTTTATGCTCAGTGAAGGCTCCGTAATCTTCTATGCAATTGAAGAATTCCTCCATTGCTTTGATTTTTATCACCTCTAAGAGGTTTTCATCGTTAAGTCCTGTTTGTTTTACTAAAGATCCTTTTACCGCGTGAATTATACCATGTCCGTCTGCTAGCGTTGATTGTCTTTTTAATCTTAAATCATTGAGAATGGTGTCGATGTAGGCGTTCTTAGGGAATTGTTGCAAGTTTTCGTCACCTGCTTTGGTATTCTTTATCCGTTTTATTGTTTCTTGTGTCAGCAACACCACCCTCATTTAGATTTTTAATATGCTCTTCAGCAACACACTTACTGACGTTATCTAGGAATCTGGTTGCTAATTCTCGAGTGGCTTTGTTTGTATGTTTGGGATATCCTTGCTTTCGGTTCTGTTCTTTGTTGTTGAGGGTAGGTTGGAGCAGGGGAGACAGAACAAAACCAAGGGAAATAAATTTAGATCGGTGATTGAAGAGAGGCACGGCTGAGGATAGCTGAACTGTGCTCGAGGAAGGCATTGATGGAGGGGGGTAATATATGGGAGGGATTAGCGGGATAGGTAGAGTTGGAGTTTGGGCTGAGGTTAGAGAATGACAGCAAAGGTGGGAGCTAGAGGAAAGAACGGATGGGGGGGGTAATATATGGGAGGGATTAGCGGAATGGGTATAGTCGGAGTTTGGGCTGAGGTAAGGGAATGGTAGCGAAAGGGGAGGATTGGGGCTGTGCTGCAAGCATAGTTAGACGAATTTGTGAGAGTAGTGTAGAGTGGAGGACGAGGGTAAAGGAAGAAATGACGAAGCGCTGAGGGAACGCTATTGCTGCGACCGTGTTGAAAAATCGTTGCATGGGAGCTTATTTGGTTGGGGTGATAAGGAGTAACTGATTGATGATTTCTAGTTTCAATTTTAGTTTGGGGTTGACAAGAGGGAGCTGGGATGTGAGTTGTCTGCGAGTAGATGTCCTTTGTTGACGTGTGATAGGATGATGATACGAGATGATGGCTTTATGATGGAGGGAAGTAGAGGAAGGGAGGAGACCAGAGTAATGATTGCTTACTTGCTCCTGACATTGTTATAGTACAGGGATGGGAATACCTCAGCCCTCTGAGGAACGTAACGTGCTATCGTGCTGAAAAATGTGATAATTCCACTATTGTTTAGACTAGCATTCTCGTCGGGGGCACCAGTGAATTCGTCTCTTAATTTGCATTTTGGGATAACTTTGAGCCTCAAAGAGTGGCAAAGACTCATGAAACGGCGCCTCTGTTCAATTGTTTTCAGATTGAGGGGTTCTGCCATGTACATCTTAGCATTTTGGTTTTTCGTTAAAATTGCGGTGGTTATTTTGACTACTTCTTCATTTTCGACGTAGTCCGTGAGCACAATAATGTAATTTTTTAATGGATTTGCGCTCTCAATGATTTTAGATAGAGCACCATAGTCGTTAATATTTATCCTTTCAAAAGTGTATCTATCTGAAAGGTCGGACGTTAGCACATTTTTCATTAGGATATCGCCACTGAGTATTGTCTTAGGGGTCTTGGTATTTTCTGTTGACCCGGTGCTGGTGCCTGATGCTTCACAGTGAGCCGGCTTTGCTGTTGCGGATTTTTCTGTTGAGGGGGCGATTAAAGGCTCTGTATCTGAGAAATAAATTGGAGTTATGGACTCAGTTTCAGAGGTACAAAGGGTGGGAGATGGAGAGCTCAGCAGCTTTGGGTGAGTATCTGTCACCGAATGAGCAACCCTGTGGGAGAGGGTAGACTTGTCTATATCGCGTTGTGGGGCACATGCGCTGGCCACCGGAGTGTGTGGGCAATGCGGCAGCTCTTCGCTTATAGGCTTGCTGGTTCTGGGGCATTTTTGGCTTCTGCATGATATGCAGGCTCTGTTATTCTTTACGCATGCGCATTTCTCGCATGTTCCACCATAACACATGCAGCAGGATTTGCTTCTGTTTGCAGTGTGGCTGTGGGGCGACATGTCGTTAATTAAAGGTTAAATCTCAGTTAAGTGGACTACTTAGAGGGTTTGCTGTTGGTGGGGCTTAGAGAGCGTCTTATTATCTTATCATTTTAGGGCTCTGCGTTAAGAGGAGGACCCGTGACCTTATATTGTGCACGATCATGTTTGTTTGATGAGGGATGGGAAGGGTGGTGGATGTTGGTCCACTGCACTCCGGCAAGCAGGCGCGTTTGTGGGCTGACACAGCCGAAGCCGACAAGAGAAGGTAGACGAGGTGGAAGGGGGGGGGGAGGATGTACTGAGGCTGGACTCGGAGATGGTGGTGAACCTACTGCTTGATGTCACAGGCTGGTCTAGCAATGTCGATTTGCAGTACAGAAACACTGCAGTGCAGAACATTGAAAGTACGGAACACTAGAAAACAAAATACTGCTAATGACATGAACGACTGCTCTGATAAAAATGATTGTGCACTGGGAATACGATAAGTACGGAAACACTGACCGGAACACTGAAAACACTGAAAGCAAAACCCTGCTAATTAAATGAGCGACTGCTGTAATAATTATTATTATTATTTTTAGCGCTGAACTTTGAGTAACACAAATACTGATGAAGTGCGGAATATTGAATAATACAAATACTGCTGTATTAATCATGATTTGCAGTATTATCGACCATTTGGGTGAACTTCGACCATACGGTGCAGCCTGTCATGGGTGTGCACACTGAAAGTACGGAACACTGAAAAATTCGATACTGCTAATGATGTGAGCGACTTCTGTGATTATAATGTTTGCTCACTGGGAGCACTGAAAGTAAGGAACACTGACCCAAAACACTGAGAAAGCACAATCCTGCTTATGAATGACACGATACTGCTTATGAGTAACACATTTCTCTGAATAACACAATCCTGCTAATGAAGTGAGCGACCGCAACAATAAAATTTTTTTTAGCGCAGAAGATTGAATAACACAGGTCAGTGCGGAACATTAAAAAAACATAAATACTGCTGTGGTAACTACTTACAAGCAATCTTCACAAACAGAAATATAGGCTAATCAACACATAAAAATGTAAACTAACGACTAAAGACACTAACCTATCATTACATGAGAAGAATACGCAAGGAAGTAATCTATTGAGCACCTGTGCACAAGATTTGATTCGAGGGCTCAGGCTTTCTAGTGCACTGGAGTCTATGTCCTCCTGGCACCGTACCTGATGTACTCAGGCTAATGATCGTCTGCGGAAGATTGAAGATGAAGTCGGAGTAGGTCACCTGTTGAATATATTTCTGATCATCGCAACATAACCACAAGAGTGCAGTATTTTATTTTGATACGTTACACATCACCTGAAGTGCCTAGCAGTGCGCACTCTTTTCTGGCGCTATGATAAAAATTGCTGTATACTCTGGCACTATGATCAAAATTGCTATCATTCTAAATGCCCAGTGCAAGATATGGTCTCTTCAATGGGGGAGAGGGTTCCACTAATGGGCGGACAGGGTGCAGAAAGGCGGTCCCTCCAACGGGCGGAGATGGTTTCACTAACGTGCGGGTGGGGTGAAAGAGATGGTCCTTTCAACGGGCGAAAGAGGGTCCCATTAACGAACTGGCGGAGAGCAGGAGATGGTCCTTTCAGCGGGCGGAGAAGATCTCACTAACGAGCGGGCGGAGTGCAGGAGATGGTCCCTTCAGCCGGCATAGAGGGTCCCACTAACGAGCTGGCGGGGAGCAGGATATGGTCCTTTCAGCGGGCGGAGAAGGTCCCACAAACGAGCGGGCGGAATGCAGGAAATTGTCCCTTTAACGGGCGGAGAGAATCCCACTAACGAGCTGGCGGGGAGCAGGAGAGGGCCTTTCAGATGGCGGAGAAGATCCCACTAACGAGCTGGCGGAGTGCAGGAGATGGTTCTTTCAGCTGCGGAGAAAGTCCCCCTAACGAGCTGGCGGAGAGCAGGAGATGGGCCTTTCAGCGGGCTGAGAGGGTCACACTAACGAGCTGACGGAGTGCAGGAGATGGTTCTACAGCGGCGGAGAGAGTTCCCTTAATGAACTAGCGGAGGAGCAGGAGATGATCCTTCCAGCGGTGGAGAGGGTCCCACTGACGAGCTGTCGGTAAGCAAGGAGATGGTCCCTTCACGGGCTCAAAGGGTCCCACTACCAAGCTGGCGTCGTCCCACTCAACAGTCTGGTGGGGTGCAGGAGATGGTCCTACTGACGAGCGGGCGGGTTTTGGGAAAGAGTCCCTTCAATGGGTGAAGAGGGTTACATTAACAGGCTAACTGGGTGCAGGAGATGGTCCTTTCAACGGGCGGGGAGGGTCCCACCTACGAGCGGGCGGGGCTTGGGAAATGGTCCCTTCGATGGGCGGAAAGGATCTCACTAACAGGCGGGCAGGGTTTGGAAAATGAGAGGGTGTAGAGCGTCCCACTAAACAGGCGAGCGGGATACGGGAAATGAGAGGGTACCATTAATATGCGAGCGGGGTGCATAGGTGCAGGAGATGGTCGGCACAGACAAACGGTTGGAGGGGCGCAGGGGAGGGAAGAGAGGCGTGAGGGCACCCTCGGAGAGGCGTATTGCAGCGAGCACACGGAGAGATAGGGAAAGAGGGCGCTGGGTGGTAGTGTAGAGGTGAGACTTGAGATGAAGACGTTACAGCAGAGTCATAAGTTTTTTGTGGGATAAATATTCATGCCCCTTCGTTTTTCTTCAAATACTCCTCAGTTTCAGTTATGCAAATGAAATATATGCGCTTTCGTTATAGAAAACTTTGAACAGGTCAATCCGAAATTTGTACTTTATGTTCTAGGATCAACCCAAAAATGTTGAATCTATCCGAGTTTGCACTGTGTGTTCTCATTTAAATCCAGAAACTGAATAAAACCCAATAGAATCAGATTGAGTGTCACATGAGAAAAATTAGTTCAAAATATTATTTACCAAACAAAAACACTTCACGGTATATCTCTGTATCGGACGCCCCTCTTTGGAGCTTAGAGGTACTCATGTGGGTGCGTTTGTCGTACGCTGGAGTTTAAAAGATCTAGGTGTGGGGTGGAATGCTGGGTGTGGAGGGCAGAGGAGTAAACAGATAGAAACAGTAGGGAACTGTCCACGGCTGGTCAGGATTTGGTCACGTTCACGTGAAACTTTAGAAAGTATGTAAAAACTCTTTTTGTGTGGTATTCATGGGTTACTTGGTAAATTAATATTGAAACACGTTTGTTTGGATATTAATGTCCTATAAACTGAAAGATGTGGCCTGATACACGCATTGCCTGTATTGCTTGAGTTAAACGCGTCCCTTTAAATTCCCTTCTATTGCCAGCACTCACTACAAATGTTTGAAGCACCACTCGTTATGTTCAAGTTAGCATATATTCCGTTCAAAACACAGTTGGAGAAGCATAAAAGATACTTCACAGTGTATCATTGTTAAGTTCAGATTTTTGTAGTCCTCCTCTTGGTAACTCTCTAACCGGTCCCTTAACACGTTGTCCACCCTAAAGTTTAAAAGAACTAAAGTTCCATGACTGTAACTTTGGATAACTTATTGTTACTTTTTCATTTTAATTGAATTGGGTAAACGACAGACGCGAAGATTCGAGATATTCTTGTTGTTCTAACTTTGATTCAATTTTCACTTCACTACGTATGTTCTATTAGTTTTGAGTAGCCGTGAGTTCCAGTCTATTTATTTATTCCCTGTAAGAAAACAGCACTTGGAACAGTGTAGTGGTTTGATGTGCTTCGGCCGGAGGAAGCGGGTGGAGACGTAGAGGAAAGAATGATGGTGTTTGTATTACATGATACCAGCCGAGGGAAGAAGGGAGGAGAGGGAAGGAGGGGAGGCAAGGCAGGGCAGGCAGGCAACCCTCAACATTCGAAGCTTGAAGAAGCCGCGTTCACGCTGGAGGAAAAACATGCTGTCTTGACAAGGTCATGTTTTCTTGAAGGAAAAGAAGCAAAGTATCGTTATCGAGTGGAAGGAGGTACCCCTAAGATTTATTTGTGTGAATGTTAAGTTTGACGTATAAAGATGGGCATCTATGAGTAGGTACGGACCTAGCTGCGAGAGTAGTGAGGAGGAGAGGGAGTAATTTTGGACTGACCTTAGTGAGTGTATTGAGAGTTTTGGAGGTCGATTCAATATGGTTGTACTGGGCGACCTTATTGCAAAAGTTAGATATGTAGTATTAGAAAATGTGATAGATAGTTATGACGTTCCTGGTAGAAATGACAGTGGAGAAACCTAAAAGGTCTGCGCATAAAGCAGGAGCTGGTGGTCGGAAAAAGCTTGTTCAGGAAACTAGATATCCACAAGTACACATGGATGACTCATGGTGCAGTGGTATAGAGATGAATTTTGTGCTGACATCGAGGACAGTAGAGGGGAGGCTGTTGGATGTGAGAGACATGAGAGGGGAGGGTGGAGGAGTGTCTGACCATCTACTGGTGAGTAGCTATAATGTCACCTAGATGCTAATTTTGTCCGGTCTACGGGAACGTGCACATAACATTTCAGCGGTGCGAAGGCGGTCGACGCAAAGACGGGCGACACGAAGGTGGGCGGCAGGCTGGATGCCAGGCTGGCGGGACCAGATTGGCAATTTTTATGTATGAAACATTTTTATTCTATTTATGATGTTTATTGCTTTACATTTTTGTTTTTCTCTGTAGATGGTTGTATTGAGGAATAATTGGTCACTAAATGCTGCTCGTTATATATATTTATTCGGTTCTGGTAAGGATATTGCCATAACACCATTCCGGAAATGTGAGGTGTAGGGTTCGCCTAGGCAAAAAATTGGATGCCCTTTAGCAAATTAGGGATGTTTGCTCTTACCTGTTCTTTGCCTTATAAATTATTTCCGTGGCATGTTTGGTATGTTTGAGTATATGTATCGTTTTAGCTTTATGTCTGGATTATAATTCTATATATTTTTCTCTACATACATGTTGTTTCCTTAACTAGTTGGGGTATAATTGACCAATACGGAGGTTGTTTGATGGGGTTCTTAGCGGTTAAACGGTTGGTTCCAGCCTGAAATTGAATTCGGGCAACTTTTTGTGTGTTTTCATCTATTTATTTTCTTATGTATATAATGTCTATGGGTAGTTGGCAAGTTGATGTTTGTATTTTGGGTTGGTGCAGCAGCTTCGTTACGAGAATCTATTTACCCCATAACGCATTATCCAGGTTTGAACCAGATATATCGGTGTTCCATTGACGCGGTATTCCAATAGCGTGAGTACCTGAACGATATGTATTTATTGTAAGTTCTTGTATTGTGTTATGTATATTTAGTAATGATCGGTTTATTTATGTTGAATTTGTAGTGTTTTTTGGAATTATCAATAGTTATCTCTTACAGATTAAATTTTTTTAAGATATTTTAGGTTTGCATCGTCCAGGTAGCACACTATTTCAGTCATAATTTGTCGGTTATTGCATCATTTTGGTATTTTATATGTATATATGACATTCTGTTACGATTAAACCGTGGTTACTTTAGTTAAGGAAATGTTAATTTAACCCTGTTTTGGACTGTGTTGGAGAGTAATTTCATCAGATTTTGTATATACTATAGCGTGTTCATGTAGAAGTATTCCTCGCCATTTACTATAGGCTTCAGCGTATGTTGCTCTCATTCGTCAGTTGTTTGGTTGGTCACATGCTTTTTTCTCGTTCGTCCCGGTTTTTTAATGTATGTTTTGGCTAAGGTAGAGAATTGATCTTCTTGCTTTGTTATAACTCGAGAATTTTAGTATGTGTCTTTCAGTTTTGTATGTTTTCTGTACAGTTTACATCTTCGATGCAAGGTATTGGGTATTTTATACAATTCAGATTACCAGAATTTGTTACGTTTGTATCTGCAATGTAGAACATTATTTCGGCTATAAATTAGTTACAGGTTGTATATTTTTAGTGTTTTATGTATCTTCTTACATCCTGGTACAATGTTTGATGTGGTTATTATATATAGAAGATCCCATTTTTTACAAACTCGGTCATGCTGTTAGGTTATTGTATGTTTATTGTAGGACCATTCTTCAATATTTAGGAGGAGTTAGAGGTGTCCCATAGGCAAAAGCTCGTTGTGTTTATGCCTATTTGTGTAAGTAGACCGATTTACTTTGATAGATACCCTAGTGTATTATATTTTTTAATGTGAATTAGAGCAGGGTAAAGAATCTTATTTGGCTATTTGTATAGTTGTTGTTGCAAGATATTTCCACGCATAATCATAGGAATGTATGTTTAAGAGGTGTAAGTCAGTACTGCATCTTTGTAGAATTTCGTCATTGAACCCTAGCAAGTGTATAGTGTAACGTTTTAGAAGATGATTTACTGGATGGAGGGTCCTGGTGTAGAGGTGGCTTACACTCTTTGGTTGTCATTTGGTGATCATCCATGTTCAACGTGAATTTTGTAAGTTCTTGTGGACGTCAATCTTAAGTTCCACGGGTTTGTTAGAGAGGTTATGCGACAAGCTGCTCATCGTTGTAGTGATTTACTTAGGTCGTCAGTGCACAGAAGCCCAGCTTTTTTTATGACCATACTGTTTGAGACTCATGTCAGGACCATTCTTAACTACTGTGCCTGTGTATAGATTCTTGGTTATGTCCAGGATTTGATTTTGCTCGACGTTGTTCAGAGATGATGGACAAAACAGATGCATGGTACTTCTGAGGTATTGTATCATGACTGGGTGTTGCCTCTAAATGTGTTATATATCGGTGGTAGTTTGCAGAGAAGTGACCTAGTAGAGCATTGTAGAGTTCTTTGTTATGACACAGTGGGTTTTGATTTTCTCCAACTAGAGGCATAGCATCAGTTAGGTCTATAAAATTGTTATAGATTTGAACAAAAAAAAACAATATTCGCATTAACTCAGTGTTGAAGGTCAGATATTTCGGTATAGCTGTTATGTTAGTATATGATTTTTTCATAAACCAGATCACCCTAGGAGTTAAAGTGCAGGATTATTTCTATTCATTACTTAATCGGTAGTGTACATCGGCATCATGTATTGATTGACCATACATCTTCCATATCGGTGTAGGATTTATCCTCTGGGGTACGGCAGGATACACCGTATATAATAGTAAATCAATGTTGCTTAGACCTTAGTAGAGAAACTTGCTTAGTCATTTTTATTGCTGTTATACGTTTTTGAACGGTTATCATAGGAATATATCTGTATTAGGTATAAATTAGCCTAATTTAATGGAATATTGGGTATAAAATACAATTAATTGGATGGAACGATCTTAAATATTTGTATGTTTTTCCTCTTGACACTGGATTTGAGTCCGGTTCCATGTCGTTTTGGAGAGCTAATTTATCAGATTTGTGTAGATTGTTAATGGTTAATAAATCATTTAATATACATCTCAATCACGTTATCCGTTCGCATGTCTTTACTAGATGCCTATTCCCGCATGTCCTACTTATATAAATGTTTGTGATACGTTTACAGTTGTTCACTTAGAAGTTATTGATTAATTCAGGCTTTGTTATAAGATTGCGTTCCAATTCAGAATCTATGACTTATTTGAGCGCTCACGTATTTTTATTCAAGTTTGATGCATCTGTATGATATTAATGTGTATGGAACTCTCTACTTGGGCTGTATATTCAACATATCGGAAGCAATTTCAATGCATTTCTCTAATTTAAGCCAGCAAATATCTTTTTGCAGATGTTTAGATTCCAGTTTTTTTTTTATCGACATCTCTGTTACATGTTTGGATGAGACTCAACAGGTAGGATCCAAGAGAACTAATGCACTTCAATTTGTTACACTTTTTAAAATGTGAAACAGCTTCACTCGAAATTAGGTTCAAAGATCTCGTCATCTTAACCAACTTAACCATTAATTATATATGAGGTTCAGCAAAATTTCTACAGATATCAAGAAGCTTTTGCAATGCTGAGAGAGTCTGTGCCAACAACACCATATATGCATAACACAGCAGTTAGCGACATGACACCCTTGATTTCCTGCACTAAGAAGGTGATTCAACTCATCAGTTTGCACGTTATACGACTGTGGTGATAGCTGACCTCTCTGCCTAATTCCGTTTTACAATGATAAGTGGCCGATTTCGAACTACCCCACCGCACTAGGGATTCCTGTTCCTTGTACCGAAATACAAGCAAGTGCGCAATATGAAAAGAGGCTCCTCTCTCAATTACCTTTCTGAAGAAAATTCCAATGATTTACTCTATCAAATGCTTTCTTCGCGTCTAAAAAGCACAGAAAACAGGCGAGTCTCTACATCTGTAATACTCAACAGTTTGTTTCATTGCGAATATCGCCATTTCAGTTCCATGGCCCTCTTTGAATCCAAACTGACTGTTCGCGGTAAACAGAAATATTTGCAATCTTGCAAGAATAACCTGCTCAAGTACCTTGAAACTGAAATAAAATAGAGATAAAAAAGTTTATTCATTTACAGATGGTATGTTCGTCGTTTGAACCAATAAATTTATACATAGTAAATCTAAAATAGGTAAATGAAAAGCTTAAAACTTGTAACTAAGTAGTTGGAGCAGTGTGCGGCGAGCGGTAGGGTGCCATCTACCTATCCTAGCTGGACATACAAGCACGACTATGACGAAAGAGCTATCAGGGTAAGTTTTAATGGACACAATAAATATGCACTATATCCTGTTGACATATGGGGTTGCGATTTGACATTGGGATCTTTTATATAACAATTAGTTAGAGTGAGAATTGCTAATTCAGCAGAACATCTTAATTCATTGTGTAGCAAAGAATGCGACGGTATGAGTGGGTCTATGCTAGACAAAGAGTCACTGACAAAAAAAACACAGAAAGTATCATTATATAATATAAAATCAACTTGAAAAGGTTTCTTCGTACACAAGTGGTGTGTTTTTCTAGTGGAACATTGAGCTCCCTAACGTGTCACGACGAAAGAGCTATCGAGGTAGGTTTGAGGTGCACAATAAGTATGCATCAAATCTTAATCAGATAAGGTGTTGCTATTTGACCTTGGAATCTTTTGCATAGTAATTAGTATGAATTTTATAATTCAAACCCACAGCCCGATTAGTTGAACAGCAAAGAGTGTAACGGTATGGGTGGGTCTATGTGAGTTAGAGAACCACTGGCATAACAAACAAACAAGAAAGAAATATATTTACATTTGTATGCATTCATACACGAATCGGTGTGATGTTTTTTGTGGCACGGTAACAAAGTGCATACTTATACACGGAGAAACATATATATCTAGATTACGTATAAACAATACATACATATGCACAAATACACGTACAATGCCTATTGAACAATAAAATAAACATTTTTTTTGTCTGAAGTGCGTGTAATGATAGGCGGGACCATCAGGTCGGATTAGGTGACAATACTGAGTCCATCACTGCGTGTAGGCAGTCTTTGTTCATATCAACCGCCAAGTACAAGGGCCAAAGGGTCTTGGTGTGTGGATGAGCTCGTATACAGATGAAATGGTATTAGTGTCCCGCCATAAGTCTATACATAGATATACACACACTTGAGATTCATATGAGGAGGGGTATACAAATTTAAAGTGCATTTGATGATGGGTACGCAAATTTAAAATGCATATGATGGTGGGTCAAGACCTTATGGCGTTCATCACATCGTGTAACCGAGTGAGTGAACTTGTGAGTGACCGGTTGCGAACATCTCACTTTTAGCTGAGTATAAGTATCAACTTTTCCGAAACATGGCGAGAAACCGGAGGAATAGCTAAGTATATTTAAATTACTGATGAATATGCGGTCCATCCTGATGATTGGCGAGAAACCGGAGAAATAGACAAGTATATTTAAATTACATAATACTTGGAGTTTCTTCGCTATTCACAACAGGTCACAGCGTGGCTGCCACCTAGCCCACATCCGTGGGGCACTCTCCACTTGTGCTGCAGCATCAGCATTTGCATGTTGTAGCAACATTCGCCAGTCGGATGCCGGCTTTGCGTCGCGGCTAAGAAGGGAGTTGTCCCCACAGTGAGGGTATCCAATAATTTGCGGTTGGTCTGGAACACAGCTGAGGTATTTATCCAGTCGGCTCTTGAACCTCAAAATGTTTGCTGTAGCTGACAGTTTTGGCACCCGTTTGATCTCACGTATTTCCAATGGCATTCGGTTGAATAACCGAGGTGCCTGGCACGTGAAGCTGTTGAATGCAACTGTTTGCATCGCTTTGCCCCCCATCAGTTTTGGCACTTTGAAGCAACACATTCTGTCAATTCTTGCCTGGTTCCTCATGGTCACTTTAGTTACAATTTTTTCGTTTACATTGTCAGTGTAGCCTTCCAGAATTTTCCAAACGTTTATGACCATGAATCTTGCAAAACGTCTTTGGATTGAGTATAGCCTCAAGGCGTTAAATCTTTCATAATAGTCCATTTCCTTTACCTCCCTATTATAAGAGGTGAAGCATCTTTGCACTGCTTCAAGTCTATCCAAATTTTTCTGCTTATGTGGGATCCAGAGAGGGGAGCAATAGTCAATGATTGGCTGGATTAGTTGTTTCCAAAGAGTCAACATTGTCCTTTTATCTCTAGCCAGAAAGTTTCTCATGGCCCAAGAAAACAGTCTTTTGCCACTGGCCTCAACCTTTGCAATTTGTTCATGGAAAGAAGCATTGTTTTGCATTAGTACGCCTAGATCACGCAGGCTTTCTTTTTCTTCTATAGTTGTGTTATTGCTAGAACTATTTTATGTATTGTTTTTTAGGTCGGAATTTTTGCCGAATCTCAGTGATTCAAATTTAGATTCGGTAAATTGCATATTGTTTTCACCAGCCCACTTGAAGATTTCTTTCAGATAAGTTTGCACCTTTTCTACATCACTCAAGTCATTGACAATGCCTAGTACTCTGGTATCATCTGCAAAGCAAGAGACTGATGTATGTGGACAGCTTTGGCCCAGATCATTCGCCAATATTAAGAAAAACAGAGGTCCAAGCACAGTGCCTTGTGAAACCCCACTAAGGACTTCCACTGGCGCAGAGGTTTCTCCATTCACTACCACACTTTGAGTTCTGCCCTTCAGAAAGGTTTGATCCATTTGTAAACATTCCCCTGGATACCAGTGTTATATAGTTTTGATAGCAGTATACTATGATCTACTTTGTCAAAGGCCTTGGCAAAATCAAGATAAATCACATCCACATTTGATCCATCACACAATG